>JAECUM010005039.1:0-130478 GCA_016617855.1 Megalonaias nervosa | reverse complement strand
TAGTACTAGAAGATTGATAAATATCTTTAATAAATTACAAAGCACCAAAATTAATTTATTAGTTTGGAGGAAGCAAAATAGTCTGAAAATCTCCATCAAGATCTGAGGTTTTAAAACTTACCATAGAAATTTAGTAAAAAGCTTAGAAAGCATGTAGAAGTTACACATTTCAATAAAAAGTGTTACAATAGTGTTTTAGCCTCATTTTCTTTTATTTTTAAAATAACAAACAATAAACAAATGAATCAAAAATTTATCCACAGTCCCAAAAATCAAATTCTACATATTACTGAGTGTGACCAATATGGACTTATTTTAAAATGAATCATCAGCATAAGCAATCAATAACGTTGGGTCTGTTTTATTAATATCTACCTGGAGAAGGGGCAATACCACTTCAAAATTCAGTCTTCAGAGTCGTAACAAGCTTAGCCAATCAAATGGAAGATTAGCTGATAAATCAGCTTAGTTCATAATCAAACTGATGCCTTAGTGATATAAAATCATTAAACAGGTCTGATCAAAGTCTGATCAGAAATAGTGAATCTAGACTGTTGACGGATACAAATACTCATCATGTATCTACCTCAAAAGTGTATATATCTGAGAACTTGATGATGATATCAACTAACTGACCAAGTTTGATTAAAATCCTATACAAACTTAAGTCTCCAGAGTGGCAACATTCTCAGCAAATCATATGCATGAATGGGTCTCATGTTTCCCCAGATTTTGATGATGTGGGCTCATATTCCAAAGTTTTATCAAACCTGGACCAGAAATATGTCATGTAGAATTGCAGGAAGCCCAGCGAATCTGATGAAAGATCACTTGTATGTTTTGATAGTGCTGATTATCTAAATTATTTGAGACCTTGATAATGTAAGCCTCCAAAATATCAGCAAACTCAATCAATGACAAGAAGGATCCCCTCATCAATTTATACAGGTATTGCAAATTGTTTATTTAAAACGACATTTTCATAAGATAAGATTATATTCTGAATTTGATAAAAGTCAGGTCAGAAACACAGTCTCTAGAGTGGTAACAAACGTAGCCAATAAGATAGAAGAACCCCTAATTAATATGCATGGATCTCATTAATCTTCAAACTCTTCTGAGATCTTGATGAGATAATCTCATATTCCTAGCTTAATGAAAATTCAGACCAGAAATATGAGATTCAGACTAGTAAGAATCAGATGCAAGATCACCTCGCAATAGATATTGCTCTCATTCATCAAACTTATTCAAAATATTGGTGATGTAAGTCTATATCAGATTTTTTTTCTTCAAAACTGGATCAGAAATATAGCCTCCAGAGTGGTAGTAAGTGATCAATGAATCAGATGCAAGATCACTGAATTAAAATGTATGCATCCAATACATCAAACTCATCAAAGTCATTAGATTTCAGGTCATATCAAAATCAGATCAGAAATATGACCTTGAGAGTAAATCAAGTAATATCTGATGAACAGATGACATGTGGAGTCATACATAAGATCCTTTTGCCTTATGGTTAGCTGAGCTAAATATTAAAGAGATTCCCCCTCCCCTAGGTGCTTTCAAGTGTAATAAATGTTACATTCATTTAAGTGTAATAACCTTGAGGTGCATTTATTAATAACCTTGAGGTGTATTTAATTGTAATAACCCTTAGGTGCATTTAAGTGTAATAACTCTTAGTAACATCAACTAATCAAGATTCTTTTCATGTCTCCTATTTGTTTTTTCATCGTTGATAAGAACCACTGTTACCATGGTAACATCATCATCATACTCAGATGAACTGATTGTGCCCATATTGTAACTCCTGCCCCAAATGGAAATGAAGGAAATTTCTCACAAAAAGATATCTTTATCTAAATCTGTACAATGTTCCTGACTTAATGATTATTTTTCATGGATTATTCGGACTAAAATTATACCCAGATCAGTTACATAGAATGATCACAAATGCAAATTGCTGAATTTGCAGTGCACTTAAGGATTAGTTGTGGAAGATTCATTTTAAGGTGTTTGTAATGGCAAAAAGAAGGACCAAATATTATAGTTACTGGCCTTTAAGCACACTAATTAGTACTTCAGCGATTGCTAGGTCACCAAATTCCTTTCACTGTGCTTGTATTAACATTAAATTTATAATAACTCAGTTTTTGTGTTTGTAAAATATATTTACCTCTAATGCAGATATGCAGACCAAAAAGTCAAAGTATGACAAAATTTTAAAATTTAGAACCATGTTATATATTACAATAACTGTATGAAAATCTATTTCAGGTCATGTACAATTTTAATTTCCTTTCCTCAAGTGGTTTCTGCTGAATCATGTTAATGGTTGATCATTCATTAGGTAAATTTCCACATGTATATTAGATATTGCCCTAATGGAAAAGCAAACTTCAGACTAGGTTTATAAATAGGAAAACTTGCTCACACCACTTGATGGCATTTCAGTAGTATGCAACTACTGGTGATTATTAGTACTCAACTAACTGTTAATTGCAACAGTTCCAACCACCATTGACCCCCACCCCTAATATACTGTTAATTGCAACAGTTCCAACCACCATAGACCCCACCCCCAATATACTGTTAATTTGCACTATAAATTGATACGATTACAGATTTTTTCCAAGACTATGTAAGAAGCATTTAGACTGGTTACAAATGCATCATGTGATGCCAAAAACTAATAGTTATTTGTTTGTAAAATTGCAATAATGGCCTGAAAATCTAATCAGGTCAACTACATATGAACTCAAATAAGCCTATCTTATTTAATTTGTCAACCTCAAATGCGCTTTGTTTCAATGTACTAAAATAGTTTCTGTCACAATAGTACAAGTCCAAAACATTACAAAATGTTAAATATTTCTTTTAAAAGACTACAAATATCATCAGGTCATCCATGTATGAATACAATAAGTTAACAAAATTCATTTATTGATGTTGAGTGTTTACTGTACAATTCTGCTAACAAGGTTCTTTGGACAAATGAACATGACCAACCAATATGTTCCTGTTACAAGCAGAAGGGACATGACCAACCAATATGTTCCTCTTACAAGCAGAAGGGACATGACCAACCAATATGTTCCTTTTACAAGCAAAAGGGACATGGGCAACCAATATGTTCCTGTTACAAGCAAAAGGGACATGAGCAACCAATATGTTCCTGTTACAAGCAAAAGGGACATGAGCAACCAATATGTTCCTGTTACAAGCAAAAGGGACATGAGCAACCAAATATGTTCCTGTTACAAGCAAAAGGGACATGACCAACCAATATGTTCCTGTTACAAGCAAAAGGGACATGACCAACCAATATGTTCCTGTATGACCAACCAATATGTTCCTGTTACAAGCAGAAGGGACATGACCAACCAATATGTTCCTGTTACAAGCAAAAGGGACATGACCAACCAATATGTTCCTTTTACAAGCAAAAGGGACATGACCAACCAATATGTTCCTGTTACAAGCAAAAGGGACATGAGCAACAAATATGTTCCTGTTACAAGCAAAAGGGACATGAGCAACCAATATGTTCCTGTTACAAGCAAAAGGGACATGAGCAACCAAATATGTTCCTGTTACAAGCAAAAGGGACATGACCAACCAATATGTTCCTGTTACAAGCAAAAGGGACATGACCAACCAATATGTTCCTGTATGACCAACCAATATGTTCCTGTTACAAGCAAAAGGGACATGACCAACCAATATGTTCCTGTTACAAGCAAAAGGGACATGACCAACCAATATGTTCCTGTTACAAGCAGAAGGGACATGACCAACCAATATGTTCCTGTTACAAGGAGAAGGGACATGAAAAACAAGAAGATACTTCCTTTTTGTCAAGCCTGCCTTTGATCTACATAGAAAGTTAAAACAACAACTTTTGACATTAACCATACTGTATGATATATTAACATCATCCTTAATCTAGGGTGTGGACAGATGTACAAATGTATGTACATATGTATGGACATGTACACATATATCAAAGTGATCATGATGCTAAACTTCCACCTTGACAGGTTTCATAAAAGAGGAGAGAGAAGAAAAAAAGAATGAAACAAAAGTGAACTTGTCTATAGAAAAAAAAACTTGTTTGCTTGCCCCCAAACTGAGAATCTGCATATCAGGTTTTATGAAGTACAGCATGGTCACCCTGGTTACATTAGATCAAGTCCAACCTGGTCACCCTGGTTACATAAGATCAAGTCAAGCATGGTCACAATACTTATTATACATTGCTGATCATTACATGAGTGTTCATCTGAAACTTTTCTTTTATTTAAAATAAATTCAAAGTTAAATGCAACTGATAGCATTTGACACTGTGCATCAAGTTTAAAATGTTAAGTTTAAATATTTTATTTAAAATAGATATGAGTTTCATACTGATTAAATCATACAGTGTAATGACTTAATACTACCTGTTGACAATGTTTGTGATGTTGCCAGATGTAAAGCCAGATTGTGGCAAATATCATTTATGACATGACACTGATAAGGAAGAAAGAATATGTATGAAAATGATTTACCTTTATTGTTCAAAGTTTTGATAATAGAAACGTGTATCACACGTCTAAATATAAACTGTGTAGATATAAAATGGTTGTAAAAAATACCAAAAATTAAAAGAATAGAATGAAAATGTACCATACATTTTGTAAATAAGAATATGTTTGAACCCTGAAACTAAACAATGTAGATGATTAAAAGTTTAATAATAATAATAAATAATAAACAAAAATATGCAAGATGATTACTCAGGTTAAATGGAAAATTTAATCTTTTCTCAACAACATTCTGCACAATTACATAACTATTATATGAACAGTATATAGATGTAAAAATTACAACAAAACCAAAAAGGTGTCTTAAATTGATGATATTGTAAGCGACCTCTACTTTCTGTCTGCGGGGGGGGGGGGGGGATCGAAGAAGTTCCACTCAACAGTAAAGTCACCAAAAATGTTTAATGAGGGTAACACAACTAAGAAATCGGAAAGTTGTCACCAGTACAAAATATTCATTGGGGTAAGACAAATATACTCCTGCAAGGAAACACTCGTTGCTTGCACTCTTGTATTGTAGCTGACTTTAATTTTCGATGTCTGGTTCCTGGATCATTTCGATAAAATGTCTCAGCACATAATAGTCTGTTTCAATGTTAAATAAATGAAATAATGATTGGAAATCATAAAGTTACCCCGACAGCCGAGAATTGAAGATTTGCTTTGTATTCGTTTAACCCAGGTTACCAATGTGGTGGGAGATAACTGCACGACAATTTAGAAGATTAAGTTACTTATTCAAACATTTCCTATGTAATTTTCCAAAATGCTTGCCTCTGCATACTGTTAGAAAAACACGGATGTTCAAATGTTCAAAGTATTGCTTATTTTAATAGCTTTTCACCTAAATAATGTCCAAATAATTCAAAGTATTATTATTACTTTGCCAGTCCTATATTATTATTATTATTATTATTATAGCAATTTATATATGTCATTACCTAAAAAGGGTGTTGGACTTCACAGGTGTTACTTCTGGTTTTGAATTTGACCGCGCTCTGCAGTTATCTGACAAGTACTGTCTTCCACTCCAATATATAACCTTCGGTTTTTAACCACGTGACAGTACTGAACCAGTCAGAATTGGCAGACCGAATCCGCCAACGTATCAGATGTGGCAAACTGGCAAACCTCAGTCTAGCGCAATTCTTGCGATATCAATCACACATGAATAAGGTTCGATATATTTCAGTATATAAAAACATTCTCACATCTCATATCTTACTCTGTACAAAACTCTGAGACAAAAACTCTATGTCCTAATTTGTCTATGTAGATTTCTGTAGCACAACAACAGTTCTCTAATGGATAAACTGTGGCAAACCAATGACAGGGTATAATGATACTGAAAGAATTACGGTTGCTAGGGAGGTTGCAACTATGCACAAAACAAATTACATTACTCAATAAATCTTACAGTTTTTATATAAAGTCAGTATTACTTTCGGCAATAAGTTCACTGTGACTTCATCTGAGTGTAAATGTATGTGAATCACAAATCTGTAATATCGAACCATCGAGGTCATGGGTCACAAAACAAACAAAAATGGTGTCCATAAGAACTTGACTCGATCGATGAAAAGTTCATTTAGCGCGAAACACGAACAACCTGAAACTTCATACTTAATACACGGGTCGTTGTGTTACCATCAAGCAACTACATAATGGAGAAAACACATTTGGTATTAAATGAGGTAATACGGGCATGTAATTTTGTGCAAGAAACGGTGCTGAATGTAAAATTCAAACCTTGACAAGCCAAGTGTAATATAATGATGAACATGGTAATAGCTAAAACTTATTGACAGAGATTTCCTACAGACATAATAAATATGGGATTAGCCAACTAGTAATTCAGTATAATTTGACTCCATGGACCGCAGGAAGTCTGAGAACATGCCTATGAAGTGGTGCATTATCGAAAATAGGGAGAAGCTAATACGTTAAAATTCATGTAACCCACAGAGCAACTATTTCGCCACAACTACAATCTCTTGCGCTGCCCAAGGTCCAATGAGCTAAAATGTAACAATAATATCTTAAGAGGAACATCTCTGATAATAAATGGAGATTTCACATGCATTATTAAATATCCACCCCAACCCCATTATGGTGCACAGCTGGTTAATCCAGAGTCTGTTACACTACCCCCATCTTAAAAGTTCTAATTCTCCTGAAAAACAAAAATCAAAGATTGTTAAGATGGAGTTTGTTGTTACAGGAATATAATATTGTCATAGGCACATCAAGGGAAAAGACAATTTAATAGCAGATGCACTTTCCCGTGTATAGAAATATTATTTCATGTACACTTTGTATAATTCATAAGAGTTCTTCTTATGTAATTTTTTTACCTCATGTATAATTAACATATGATAAAAAGAAAGCTTTATTATATAAATCTTTCCTGCTCTTTTTGTTTTTTTGTTTGTTTCTTTTTTTTTTTTGGGGGGGGGAAGTGTTATGTATATGTAATTTAATTACTTGTTTGTCAATTTTGAATTTTTTATTTTTATTTTATTTCATTACATGTTATTGTAATGATAATTTTGTCTACTAGATTGGATTTTTTTTTAGAAATTCAATTCAGTTCTGTTTGACCTGATAAACAACCAGTAGTTGAAACATTGTATCTTTTGCTGACCTAGATTTAGAACCAGTGTCAGTTTTGGAATAAACAACCTTTTTATTATTCATTTCTAGAGTAAAATCATTGATTTTTAGCTAAGGTTATACTGTAGTACGTGACTTTAGACATGTGAAAAAGTTTCCACGATCTTCTAGAAGGTGGTCACGTGGCACCATCCGGGAATCTATTTTTCGTCTCAACTTCACTGTATAACTTTTTTTTTTCATAAGAAATACCAGTTGTGCTTTAAACCTTTGAAGTTCGAAAGGTGTTTTGTTGTGACTAGTTTGAGTTGGGTTTTTATTTTTTTCTGGAATTAATGATTCATTTCCCTGGAGAAAAATATATATAAGTGCTCCTTGCAGAATTCTTGGACAAAGGCATTTATCAAAATTTATTCAGAAATTCTAAACTGGAATATTATTTATATTATTTCTTTGTGATTCAACAAAGAACTGTTGACACATCAGGACGAAGCTGACCATCGAACACGTCATCGCCTTACATCTTGGAATTTCATCGAGATTCGAACTGTGATTTACTTAGAACTTTTTTTTTTATAAGACTTATATTTTTTAATGCTTGGATTAATTTTGGATTTGATTCATAAACCGTAAGTCCTTTTTCTCATTTTTATTTTGTTTTTCTAGGGAAATAAATTTTTTGTTAAATTTTACAAAGCTTGTTGGCTTCACTCTTTGTCTTGTTACTTTTGTACGAGCCTAGACACGCAAGAATGGAGCTACAGCATATGGAGCTACAGCATTCACGGTGATCATTCTTGGGATTGAAATTAATTGTCGACAATTTTATTGTTGTGGGGTTTTTCTTCTTGGTTCTCGTTTATTTTCTGATTTTTGTATTGTGGTAGATAAAAAAAATCATAAATTTACGTGAATAATGTTTAAGCTTAACATCCTATTTAGTGAAGAAGGGAATTCTTTCTAGTAAAGTTATTATGTCGTCACGACAATATTCACAGGAGATACAACAGAACATGGCTTCCATGGAACGCATAAGATATATCCATTTATGTAGGACTTTTCTTTTCTAGGAGACAAGAAAATCGAAGACATAATGTAATAATCGGGAGTTCTCTGCAAAATTCGGGAGATATTATGAAATGGGGAGGTAGGCGTAGAGTGACCCCAAAATTCGGGAGTTTTTTTTCCCCGATGTGAGAGTTGAGAGGTATGGTGTAAGGTCGCTTACATCAAAGCAAACTACAACTCAGCATTTACGGTATTAGCATAATTTTCGAAGCACTATTTCTGAGACTTCATTACTGTATTTGGAGATATCATTAAAGTTTAGTTCAGAGGTGCCTATGATTCGACTCCAAGGGATGTACTTCATTCAGCGCGTGTTCAAACCTACAATGTACATGCGGTTGTGCCATTATGTAAATACGTTCAGTAGCTTAATTGCGAGCGTTGAACCAAAACGTATTTTTGTTTGTTGTGTTGTCATACTGGGATCAAATTTTAATGAGTTAGGTATTTACAATTTCAAGGCAAAATAAAAACGTAATTACTGGTGAACTGATATAAAATGTCCAATGCAATAACGCATAAACAAACAATAAATGAGTCAAAAGGGAGAGGTAGTGTTACAGCAACTCGCGATTGCTCAATTCTTGTCATCGTTCGATCAAATTATACACAAATCTAAATTAGGCAGAAACAATTTTTAAAAAAACCCAGAAAATTAAATAAATTACTTTTCAAACAAGTTTATACCATTTCTTTTTAATAGTGATACTTGCCATGCTTGAGATAAGTATACTTGTACTTTTTGTTAATATACCTTTGCCTAAATAAATGTATTTAGAACTTACCACGTGCATCTTGTGATGTCTCGGAGTTGTGGGTCGGCTTATACGCGGGTCATGCACTTTTTAGTGTTATTACATGTTCAGTTGGGGGGTGGGGGGGTAAGCTTATACGTGACCACGCTTATACGCGAGTATATACGGTGCATGCAGATTTTGTAGATATAACAAACCACAAACTGAATTCATTTAGATTTTATGAATATAACAGACCACAGATTAAATTTATTAGTACAGGTCGTTCAGATCATTCGGGTTTTGATGCACAGACAATTTTTTGCCTTACTTGAAGCACCAGTCTCTTTGCGATTCATGCATTGATTTATTGGTGTTAGAATTACTGTGTTGTTGGTTATTGGTTTGGTTGTTGTTGCAGTATGTATTTTATAGTTGTTGCTGTGGTTGTTTTTCTGTTGGTTTTTGTTGTTGCTAGTGTTGGAATATGTGTTTCTTGTGATTGAGGTTTTTTGCTCAGTGGGTGTTTTAGTAGTATTTTGCTGTTGTTTGTTGTTATTCTGTTGGTTACATTGCTTGGGTTGCGGTTTTCGTCTTTGTTATGGGTGAGGTGTTGGTGTTCCTGCCTCTTGTGGAGGAATAATTCTTTGTTCTTGGTGGTCTTTAAATAAGGTTTTGTTTACTTGGACTGGCCTCAAAATATCTCTTATTTTCCAGGCTTGAGGAGTGGTTCCACTTGGTTGAAGCTTGCGTTTAAGTTATCTTTTGCTTTCTTTTCCTCTTTCTGTTCGTCTTGTAATTTTTGTTGGATGTTATTGAGCTTTCATCCATGTTTATTGGACTTTGGGACCAGTCGGGATCACTGTCACTTTCTAAATCGGGTTCACTCTCCTTTACGGGAGTAATAGGTCTTTGAGGAGGATCTCTGTTTCCATGTTTTATGTGTTCTATTGATCGCTTTCTTCATCGAGGCTTATTTCCCTGATTAATTCTTTATCTGTTGCTATTGTTGCTGTATTTGCTATGTGTTCTCCTATTCCGCAGCTGAGAGAGGGTCTCGTTAGTTTGCAGCACTGACACCACGTCTGCGCTACTATGCACATTTTATTTTGAAATATTCTTCTACTTTCACAATATCAGTTTGGATAATTCATTTCCGGTTGTTTTTTCTTGGTAAACTCTGTATTCCCCATCCTTGCTTGGTTCATTTTTATGTGTGCGTTCTTCAAAAGCATGTACAAAATCCTTCATCGGCATTTTTGTTTAGAAATGTTGGTTATGTGAATGTCAATGTATTTTTACTAGCCATGCGAGCCATGGGGGAAAAGGGCATTACCCAGACCACCTTACCTTTAACTGTGATATTGGTCTCTTTTATAATATTCTGTTTGTTTAGGATACAAATGGTAAAACCTCTCCCTATATGTTTAAGTAAGATTATTTCAGAAGGGTTAACCCCTCTGGCAATTTGTGTTCCTATGATTTCTGGGGCTGTGGTCTCCGATTAACCGGAATGTGCGACATGTATATTGCTTGTATGAATTGTTCTCAAGAGTTTTACTTTTTTAGCAATTTACACCTCCTTGCCATAAAATTGGCAAAGTGCATGAAAAGAAAATATTTGAAAAGCTGTTTAGAGTTGGTACTCTGACAAACTGTCCGTGGCTAACTTAGGTCTGGAATGTCGGCGAATCCCTGATACGTACAGATATTACAATTACAATGTAACCGATTAGTCAAAATATAAATATTTAATCCTTATTTATCAAAATTTGTCATAAATAGCACATATTCACATTATCACGTCTGCGCGAGAAAATATGAGACTGCTATAGATATTTGACCACAAGATGGAATTACACATATAATACAAAATATCCTGTAGCCAAGTATGCAGGTGAAGAATGCTCTAAATAAAGGTGCTGATGTATATATTATGGCGAGATTACGGGGTAAAATATTTGCAGAACATAAAGCGTTAGGAACTGAATACGAGCCCTTGTTGGTAAATTGCTCGCAAAGAGTTACTGTACTTTATCCAGACCAACGACGTTCAATAAAATTCCTTGTATCTTGTGCCAGTCTCTCATTTTGTGGACATTCCCACAGGCTAGTGTCTTGCAAATTTAAGCTTGCCCGAACCGATCTCACCCGAATAATTCCTCGTTCCATGGTGTAGATTTCATACAGATTAGGACAAAACCTTCTAATCATATAGACACTTATGTGAATGCAGTACAAGCCCTGCCCATTTTTTTTTTTTAGAAAGTCCCACATCATGCATCGTTTGCACTGTTATCAAAACTACAAAATGTTATGTGCGTGGTCTGGTTTACTGGTTGATGTTTTGACCATGTAATTCTCAAATTAGAAATAAACAGCGTCTGACAGTCCAGTGTGCAAAATAGTACAGTGAAGCTAATATTCAGAAAAGACAAAGAAAAGAACAAGGGAAGATTTTCTTCTTATTAAGTTTGATCAGGATCCGTCCCTTAAAAATCCAGCACGGGTTAAGGCATTCACGCGAAGCAAGCATTATGATTATGAGGCAGGATTATTTATAAACCAGATTTTCCTCAGGATATTACAATCGTGTATTTGTATGTATGACGAAAATGTACACTATTGTCCTCCCTTTGTGATAATATTGTGGATAATATTGTGTATGTAAGAAAACAATTAATAACTCATTGTATATGTGTGAGCGTGAGTGCTTGTGTGCGTTTGCATGAAGAAAAGAATATGCGCCACTCCAATTCCCTTTGTATGAGTGCTTTTTGTGTACGTGTGCATACCACAATTCATTTAAAAATGTGCTTGACTGTTTGAAAAAAAAATCATAACCTATCCATGTTATATAAGTAATGGGTCGAATTATTTTGGGGGAGGGGGGTTGAACGCCATTTTTTAGAGCATGATAGGTTATACATGGCGGGCAGAATAACTTATAGCGGAAGAATTAGGGCAAACTCCGATAAGAACGACTGACCCACGGGAAGGTACTGGCCAGCTTTCTTAAATACCTCCCATTCGCCGAGCCCGAGACTCAAACCCTTACGGACAGAGGTGACATTGCGTGTGTGTGTGTGATTTAGATTTTAAACATAGTTGTAACAATTTTTTAGTCATATCGCTACTACGTCTGCAGTGTGACAGTTTATAGTGATGTCTAGCACTGGGGCATCATGCCGCAGACATGTGACATGATGTCCCGCCTAGTCACATTATCCTGACACCAGGCCGACCAGTCCTAACACTAACCTCTTAATGCTGAGCGCTAAGCGAGGCAGCTGTTAGTTCCATTTTTAAAGTCTTTGGTATGACTCGGCCGGGGTTCGAACCCGTGACCTCCCGCATCCGCGGCGGACGCTCTAACCACTAGGCCACCGGAGCGGTCCCGGTGAGATTGCAGTGATTCGGTAAAGGCGAGCGAGTTAGACCACTTGATCACTTAGGTTTATATGTAATGGCCTGTCTGTATTAAGGAAATACCATGTCCTTCTCAAAATTTAAATGCTAAAACAGGGTGGTGTCTGCGATATTTTTCCTTAATATGAAAGTGAAATGGAACTTTTACATATAATTTCGAAAATCAAACGATAAGTAGCAATATTCTCCGTACAGGTGCAAGAGAAGTACTTACTTACTATGTTAAATTGTTTTCTTTTAAATTGTGTGTGTGTGTGTGTGTGTGTGTGTGTGTGTGTGTGTGTGTGTGTGTGTTTGTGTACGCTTGTAAGTTCCTTTCTCCATTAGTCATTATATCACGCAAACGAGATATCGATAGTATCTATGTATACCGTTTTGGGGCCAGATAATGACCAGTCTTATCAGGTGTATACGTGTTTGACGATTCAAACATTGTGCATCAATCATAATGCTTTTGATGGACAAAAGTGATATATTTGCCACAAGTGTTGGAGTTTTATGATGATATTAGGCCCTAATACTATCTACAGATGGAAGAAAAGTCGCATGGCGGTGTGGTGCGTTTTTCTAGAACTTTAAATTTGATGCACATTAACTATTTGTGTCCCGGATTATTGCCCTCATTAAAGTATCATATATTGTACACGAAACAACTAAAAACCATTCAAATATCAATAACACGTATTTGCGTGATTAACTTCAGCTTAATCTGGCTATCTGAGGGCATTGTAGTGTTATGTATATTTAATCTGCACTTTTTATTATTTTGTTTTTAAATTTCATTATATGTCATGGATAACTGTAGTTTAGACTTGACTTTGTCCAAAATCAAATTCATTTTCTACCTTTATTTTCACTGACTTTTTTATTCTGTAAACAACTATTTCCTCTACTAGTATGGATTTATTAAGATTATCATTATTAGAAGTAAACATATTTATCTCGGTCTGAGTTAAGGATATTGCGTTTTCCATGTTCTTTATTATCATTTTAATAGCAGAGGTTCCAATTCTTACTAAGGTTTTATCTTGAAACATTTGGAACCTTCCAAAATTAAATATTCCATTAGGTAATAGTGTTTTTAGAAAATGCTAATTGTGACCTGAGGTCAGGCAGAGGACTATATAATCTTTTCTTTCTGGAAAAATTATTTATTCGTGATTTAAGATCTAAACATGATCAGTTGTATTATTGTTGTCTCCAGTATTTCATCTGGGCTGCAATTTTTCTTTCAAATTATTTAATTTAAGTACTTCTCTGGAAATAAAAAGTGTTCAAAATAGCATTCTGGGAAATAGAGACTTGGATTGATACTGAAATTTTAAACAAGGATATATTCTTGGATTGTATTATTGTGATTAAATAAAGACTGTTGACGCGCCACTACGACACAGGCCACCACAGGCACATCAACACTTCTAGTGTTGGATTAAGTTTAGAATATCATTAAAGTGTATGACTTGTGTTAGAAATTCTAGGATTATTTGGGATTTAATTAGCCATACCTGAAGTTCTTTTTTCATTTTACTCTTTGTAATCTAGAGATATAATTTATTTGTTGAATTTTACAAAGCTTGTTGCTTCTCACTCTCTCCTGTTGCTTATTTTAAGACCAAAGGGTCGTAATAGTGGGTTATTATTTCCAACCTAGCAACAAAGTCCTGAATATGTTTCCAAAAGTCCAAGTATAAATATATTTGAAGTTTTACGCTCACATGATTACAACACTTGAATGCCCGCCATAATTTGGGGTATCAGTGTTCCTTTGTTCAACGTGGTTCAGGAATTCGTGTCTTGTTGAAATCCTTTATTGTACAAGTACATTAAAAATCCATGGTATCATGTCACGCTATAACGACCTTTTATAACACGCGCCAACTAATATTAGGTGACGGTGTTTCTATAAATCAAACGACATATCGATATTATCTGTGTATCAAGTTGTTGGGCGAAGTAATAGCCAGTTTAATGCGGTGTAAACACGTTAGGCGATTCATAAATTGTGTACCAATTTTAATGTTCTTTTAATGTTATTTATGGGTTAAAGTGGTATTTTTTTTGCCACAAGCGTTGCAGTTTTATAGTGATATGAATTTTATTTACCAATAGAAATAAAAACTAATGGAGATGTGGTGCGTTTTCTAGAACTTATTAATTAATGGCGTGTTTAATATTTTTATTCCGGATTTGTGCCATAGTTGAATTCGAGACAGAGGTTGCTGCATCTTTTAGCAATAAAATTATTATCATGGGAGACTTTAATAGTGATATCCTCTACGATTCGAACACTAAATGGCTATACGATACAACTACACGACCACAGGTAATCAATACTCCAACAAGAGCAACAGCCTGTACTACTACCCACCCTGACAACCTCTATGAGATAAACGTACCCTGTTTGTTCATTAATGATCACTATCCAATTTATGCAAAGCGTAAGAAACAGAGAGCAACGAAAAACAGTTTACACTAAAATATGCAATACCGATGCTTTGAAAATGAATTCCTGTTTGAACCATCAAAAAATATTAGCTCATTAACGCTCCCATACAAATCAAAAGAATTAAATGATCACACCAACCAGAATGGTATACTAATCAAATCGCCAGGGCCCAACGTAAACGAAACTACAATCGTAAACGGAAAGATTGTTACAAATTACCTTTTATGGCGAAAGAAAGTCAAATCATTCATTGCAAAACTAAAGTACTCCCTTTTAAAGAAGCCATCGCTGAATTACATGTATCTATGAAATAAATATGCAATACTTGTTGCAGGTTAGCTGTTGTATTCGCGTGTTGCAGGGTAATCAGGGCTTTTTGAACCCTAAGAACAACGTCCTGGTTTAGCAAGGTTCAACGAAGTTATACATTACGACTTTTGAGTGCTTGGAATGCGGGAATGGCTAGAACAACGGAAACCTAATTGATAACTTAAGTACAAAAGTCAACAATAAAACATTTGCTCTATTTACAATTGTCCTATTTAATTTTCTTATACCGGATGTAATGTTTTGTTGCAACGATCGCTTCGTAGAACATGCCAATGTTCCAATACCGAAATTTGTATTGCAAACATGACTTGGTACTAATTAATATTTTAGAAAACGCTTTTAAATAAATTTGTAAATGCGTATTTTTTTATTTGGCATAATTTTGTTAAGAATATGATAGTAAAATTATACTTATGGTAAGTAATAAAGTTTAACAATGAATGTTTAATAATCAATTAGATCAGCTCCAATACATATGTGTGTGTGTGTGTGTGTGTGTGTGTGTGTGTGTGTGTGTGTGTGTCGTTACAGTCGAAATGGCAGTTTCAATCGCAGAAGGCTAAATGCGGTTTGTAGCAAAGGTCTCTTTAATTTCTCAGAAAATCCAGCTTGCCAAAATAGAGGAAGTAAATTTAAAAAAAAAAAAAACATACCAAGAAATCACAGTAAAATTGATTAATTTTTAAAAAGAAAACAGCTTTGTGTTTAGTAAGGTTTCACTAACATTCGCACAGCAACTGTTCACGATGCCAGCAATGTAGCCGAACTAGTCACGTGTAACAGTCAGACGTTATCCCGATTGTCCCATCATGTAGTCAATAATACCTGAAATGTACAATACAGATTTGAAAACAAATGTAAAGTATTGAAAAAAGTCATCGCTTTCTTTTTGTACACGGTCTCTAATACAACAATTTACATTATGCATAGCTGAAAACTATTAATGGGGAGGGGGTATGACGTTATGAACAATTTTATCCGTTTGGGCCAAGACCTAGTCATCGAGAAACATGATCTAATACAACCGGAAAATGGGCTATAAAGGAACAAAGATAGTGACGTTTTGTATGCCATGTTGCTTCAGCACATAACATACAACTATGTATGGTGCCCCCACCCCCGTGTCTACCATCTTGCATCTATCGCAGCGAGAATGAATCTAAGTTATATTTTGGTTGGAAAAATTGCGATCACAAAAGTGATCACCAATACGGTCAACTAGAGAACACAGTTAAACATAATTTAGGTCACAGTATTGGCTATACATTGCGCCACAGAAACACGAAAAGACTTGTACAACAAATATAAATTATCTGGTCATCATTCATTCGTGGAATGTGGTCCGAGGTTTAAAATAAAGTGTTCATTTTTCATATATATGAAAGATGTCAATAAATGTGATGAACATTACAGTTTGTTATACGAACACCCTAGGGCAAATAAAACAGACTAAAAATAGTTACCGGAGATTTAGATAAATGGACAGAACCAAACTGTCTTTACAAAGCTTAAAAGAGAAAGGGAGAAATAAACCTTGATATACTAAATTGCACCATACGTCGAGAATTGATGTTGACACGACAGAATATGAATTCACATATCAATATCTTTCAATGTTATTTCCAGACTAGGTATCTCTTTACATACCTTATTTAAATCCACCTCCTCAATGCTGAGCAATTAAAATTCCCTAGATAATTATGTATTTAAACCACACTAATCGAAATAAAGGTAATCTTCATTAGCTTCTTGTTTGTTTTTTTTTTATTTATGATCAAAACAACAGTAATCTACATTTGCTTTTCGTGTATATTTTTCATTGATGATCGAAATAACACTAATCTTCAAGATTTGTTTAATATTTTAATTGATGATTGAAATGACAATAATCTTAGTTAAATTTATGTTGCATATTTTATGCTTTTCATTGATGATCGAAATAACATTCATTTGTTTTTGTGTTATGTTTTCATTCATGATTGAGATAACAGTATTCTTCAAAAGTTTGTTCCTTTTTTTATTGATGATCGAAATGACAGTAATATTTATTAGTTATTTTGTGTGGGGTTTTGTTTGCTTTTCATTGATGATCGAAATAACAGCAATCTTGATTGGGTTTATGTTTTATACTTTTCATTTTTTTCAACTCTGAACAAACTACAACATAAACGTGTGGCAAACTATAGATCAGCTACGGCTGTGGAGTAGTAAAATAGACAAATAGTAGTTTTAAAAATGTAAAACGATATTTGCAAATAATACTAAACAACCTTTTTCGTCTTTCCAAGAGATGAAATGGAGATGAGAAGTTTAATGATTAGAAAGAGCATTCTCTTTCAAATTTAGAGTGAAAACGCTGCAAAATGTCGAAACGAACTTCAGAGTATTTTTCCAACATTTTCGAAGCATTACAAACTTTGCTTCATAACGAATTATTTTGTATCATTACAACACGATTTTCCCAGTCTGAGTAACATTCTGCTATTTGCATGCACAGTTTAGTTATGTGCAATAACCCTAATCAGACACTGTTGCTAAAGCCTCATAGGGGATGCATATGCGCTTGTTTCATCTGTCCTAGCCACACACGTGCATGCACACCGGCTATTCAACGAATTAGCAAACTGTTGAGAACAACGTACCACAACATGGTGCATCGTGTTTTTCATACGACTAGATTACCACCTGACAAATATATGTCTTATCATTAATTATTCATAAACAATAAGGCATGGTATAATTATAGTACAAAGTTTAAGATAACTTTTGTTGACAACAAATCAGTTGTGTGTACACGTTTACCATGTGAAACATGGTAACTGCTAGCCATATGGACATAATAGAATCTCCCCTTTGGCCAGATCGCATCACTGGCTGATCTAGTATGTGGATTTACACTTACTTTAAGGATTTTGTTTATCCATTAGCAATTAATCAAACAATGTTTGGTAGAAGCTGTGACTAACATGTTTAGGTAACTGGAAACTCCGCTGAGATCCCATATATCACCAGTGGTCTGCCCAACCCAGATATAGCAAGGATTACCATGCCATCTGATTATATTTCTCAGGCACTAGGCCTTCGTTAGCAGTAAACTTGTTCTAATGAAAGAAGCTTATACCGTCAACAAATCGTATACTAATTACAAGCTTAGGTTTGAATGAAATGTATACTTCAAGAAACCCCAATTACTTTCTTCCATTCGATCTATTTTTATTAAAATTTGTGATTGATAGAAATCGAAATATATTCAGTGTATAAATATCCTAATTCTACCCATATGTGAATTTTAATCCCAAGTTCAAGCCTAAAAACCAGAAAAATATAAATCTTTTATCAAGCTGAAATAGCAGCAGTGCATTATTCAATATAGGTCACATATGAGAACATGAATTTGATTATTTTGTCACCCGCACATAAATGGTAATATCCTTTACACGAAGTAGTGATATTAATCAAAAGCAAATATTTTAGAAGTTTTCAAGAATTAAACTATCACCGATCATTTTTCAAAATATACTAGTAATATTCTCATATTAAATTGTGTTTTTATCTTTATTGTCAATGGTGAAATAGTGAAGCAGTGTGGTTTACAAAAAAATGTATATCATTAGCAAGCCTTTCTTTCCTCTGAAGGCAATGAAATTTTTGCGGTACCTTTAAAGTGCTTGAAATCCCTATCGTATCTTTAAAGTCCTTCAAGTCCCAATGGTACCTTTATAGTGCTAGAAATCCCTACAGTACCTATAAAGTGCTTGAGATCCCTACAGTACCTTTAAAGTTCTTGAAATCTGCATGGTACCTTTAAATTCCTTGAAATCCCTGCGGTACCTATAAACTGCTTGAAATCCCGACGGTATCTTTAAAGTGCTTGAAATCCCTATGATACCTGTACAGTTTGGAAATGCCTACGGTACCTTTAAAGAACTTGAAATTCCTACGGTACCTTAAAGTGCTTGAAATCCCAACGGTACCTTTAAATTCCTTGAAATCCCCACGGTACCTTTAAAGTGATTGAAATCCCTACGGTACCTTTAAAGTCCTTGAAATCCCCACGGTACCTTTAAAGTGCTTTAAATCCCTACGGTACTTTTAAAGCGCTTTAAATCCCTACTGTACCTTTAAAGTGCTTGAAATCTGCATGGTACCTTTAAATTCCTTGAAATCCTTAACGATACCTATAAAGTCCTTTAAGTCCGAACGATACCTTTAAAGTGCTTGAAATCTCTACGATACCTTTAAAGTGCTTGGCTAAGGAGCGAAACGTACCAGGTAGGAAACTGAAAGATGCATAGTATGTACACGCAATATGCATAATTAATACGTGTGTGAGTTTATTATAAATAGGTAACATTTATTCTTAAACTCACCAGCTAACGCTCCTTGGAAGCCTGCATTATAGTCACACGTGACCTCATTTTTTATGTAATCGGATCTAACGTCAGCATAATTGTCACTGGCGTCCGGTCCACCTACAAGTGCTCCAGCAAGTACATTCGGGTTATCATTAGGGCTATTAAAGTCATTCCATCCACAGGGTTGATTCTTATCCAATGGGCAAGAGCTGAAATGGGAAACAACATTGCCCTAGATTCCAGTATCCAATAAAGTGGGTTATATTCCCAATCCAGACGCTTTGTTTAATGGTTATTACATCCATGCCCCCACACTCCTCCCCGACAAAAACCAAACCAAATAGAAGACAAAAGCACACACCTAAAACATTGACTTAGTTTTAAACTGGTTCGTATTCAGCCATATCTTGTAAAAGCAGGATTCTATCACATCAAAATCAACAGAATATAAGTAAATATATGTTTATTTAGTACTACCATTAAAGACGGTTCGTGTGCTGATCTTCTACAATGCTAAGCGCCATTCTGACATTCCTACGCGTGTATGATCCTCTTTTTGTACAGCAACATTTGGGAATATTTTAGTCATTATTACGAGACTGCTGTCTTTGCATCGCACGGCCTTCCACCATAATCATATTTTATACAAGCTGACAGATGTTTGATCATCACTTAAAGCGCAGCACACTTACATTCGAAATCCTGCTGCGGTTTTAACGTCCTACACACATGTTGAACAGATTGACAAGCAACAGGTACAAATTATGTAGTCCACTTTCCAATCGAAACAGGTGTTGTAACTTTTATGTTTTAAATTGGCCTTCTGAGAAATTTGTTTATCAAAGGTAAATAGATTCTCTATCAGATGTAAATCAAGGACTCTATCATTATTTTTTGTCTGTCTAGTTTTTATCTAAGGGATAAAAGTGAATTTTATTGTCTTACATTTTCACATCTATCAATGCGCAAGCTGTCTTCCGTACAAGGACTGGACACCGTGTATTACCATCATTAAGTCTACTGTCTAGATCATTGTACATGGAATGCTGATATATGTTTCAATATAATTCAATAATTTACATTTAACTTTATAGTATAAACACAACCTTTACGTTCTGCCTTAAGGTGAGGAAATTTTGGAAAGGTGTTTTGTGCTAAGCCATTTTGACTAAGACCCTCATGTTTTATTCTAAAACATGAGAAAAAATTTCATTCATTATGCATGGGTGGGGGGTGGGGGTGGGGCTGAGTGGTCTAAAGTGCTCGCCTTTACCGATCATTGCCATCTAACCTCTGCCAGCTTGATTTCGAGTCTTGGGCTCGGGCTTAGCCAAAGTTTATTTGTGAGAAAGATTGCCAATAGCTTCTCGTGGGTTGGTGCTTATTAAGGGTTTTTCCCGTGTTCCTCCTCTACTAGTTGTACTGGCCGCCATGTATAGCCTATCATGCGCTGAAAATGGCGTTACCCTACCCTGCCATACTCCCAACATCATTATGCATTGGCATTAAACAGTAAAATTCCACCCTATGGTAAGTACTTTGGGTCAGCCTTGTGGCTGATACAGAGTTCTGATCATAGAGTAGAATTAATCGAGCAATACTAAACATTTAGTTAGTAATGTATGACGAGATAGCAGTATTGTTAATGACAGCATGAAAGGGACTTAACTGAAACTGGATATATAAGTGGTGCAGAGAGGATGTTATGCTTTTCCAATTAAGGATCAAGTACCTGGCTTTATGGTGTGGCTTGCGAGGAAAATTGTTGCCAAATCCAACAAGATAACTAAAACTTCTTGAATTTTTCCCCAACATGTAGTCAATCTGTGACATAGCCCATTGTCTGTTTGTGGAGGGATTCAAACCTAGGTCTGCAGCCATCATGGCCACAAATGCAGTATTTGCTGAATAATAATAATAATAATAATAATAATAATAATACAATATTAGTACTACTGCTGCTGATGTTACCACTACTATTACTACTACTACTACTACTAATAATAATAGAATAAGAAAAAAGATCAGTTATCATTATACAAATAATGACGATAAAGGGAAGAGGAAATAAAGGAAGCAGTAACTGATTATCATCATCATTTGATGATATTTATAAACATGAGAAAAAAGGTCTTGTAATTATTCTAATTATGACTATTAGTAATGGAGTGAAGCTAAAGAGAAGACGAAGGTATTTGAAAGCTGCATTCCTAGCAGTGTTGAAAACATTGGCACCAGAAGTGTCCATAGTCCGGCGTTTGGTGCAAGTGCCATTGTGGAAAGTAACTAAGTATCACGAGCAAGAATTGTTCGTAGCATCACTCATAACATTTTTTATTGTTCATAAAATCCCTAAAGTGCACACATTTTACTAAGCCTATTCATTGAAACAATAACAAATTTAGTTTTCTTAGCAAAATTTATTCCATGTTTATGTGCTTTGTAATAAAATATTTGCCTTAGAAAATTTGATTCTGTTCCTAAGTCACCATTGAGGATCTGAACTACTGGTAAGAGACAGCACTTGAAAGAGATGAAGATTACAGATGACAATTTGTTCAAAAGGGCAAAAGAAGATGCATACCAGCGTATCTAAGCGATCCCCATTGACTTCTCCATGCCAGTCCATCCGGGGTCTTAGTAACGTCATTTCTCCAGGAACGCAGATAGTTTTCAATAGAATCAGCATATGTCTGCTTTCCTGTCACTTGGTAAAGAAGTAACTGCAATATTCAAAATGTGTCTATGTTATTGACATAGCATGTGCAGATTTCAAGACTTTGAAAACAAAAGTAGAGGTGGAAATTTCCGCATTGCAAAATTTCGATACATTTGCGTTTTAAGTGCATGTGTGTGTGTGTGTGTGTGTGTGTGTGTGTGTGTGTGTGTGTGTTACTAGTATTAACTCACTTGGTTTGCTTCTTGCGTTAAATGGGCTTCCAAGTTAAGAGAAGTATATAAACTAGCACATAAGTTGTTTTGAAAAGTACAGCTATTACCTGAACGACGGGAAGTTTTTCATCCCATGACTGTGCCCAGGCAACATAGTTTAATCCGAACTGGCTGTACTTGTTTTCAGCATCGGTAAGGTAACTCGGATCTCCAGTAGCTTTGTACAACATAACAGCGGCTAGGGTGAGTTCATCATTGTACCCGGAAGAACTGTAACATACAAGACAAAGTTTTAAATCATGTATGACGCAAGACATATTGTCATAGGGAATTTATAAATTAATTGTTTTCTTTCAACACGGTTAAGCTATGGAATATTGATCCTATTTGGTAAAGGTAACGACTTCTTGCAAGAGAAACACGATTTATCATTACTGTACTCAATTGCAAACTCTCATTTAAGAACAGAATACCACAACGGATGATTTGTGGATTCTGTTCATGTGATATGTGGATGCATTTAATGATATGTATGTATGTATGTATGTATGTATGTATGTATGTATAAAGCTACTCGTTGCTAATATTCTTTCGCGAGTTTATTTAAGAAAAAAATCCCTAAATTGTTATTAAGATTTTGACATTTACATATCATTCACACCAATTACTAATATCGTACTCTATGAACGAGGGCAATCCTGGTAACATATAATGAGTGTTCATTAAATTAAACATGAAGAAGAGTCTCACCTGTAAAATTGCGCAGCATCTTGTATTGCATCACTGTATTTTCCACGATACGTGTCAGCAAAGGAATATAGTGTCTTTGCGGCATCGAGTAATGTGTTGGAATATTGAAGATCTGTTGACAAAAGTTTAGGATGTATTTATTATATTTTGATATCTTAATTCAAGTGTATATTTATCTCTGATTCACTTCTTTCTTTACATCATCTGTAACTAACTTCAAACCTAGTTGGAGGAGGAGGAATGGGGGGTACTGATCAGTGTGTCTTTCCAACTAGAAAATGTCAAAAGTTTGATTGAATATGTCGAAATAAGTGAATTATTTACGAATACTATAGCAAAATTGCGAGGAAGCGTTTTTGCTCTTGTATATTTAAATGATCAAAATCGTAAGCTTATGGTTACATTACCAGTTGAAAAGATATATAGTTTTGACGGTTATCGTGTGCAGTATATTTTGATGGCTGGTACTTATTTACAACGCCTATTTTTCGCTATGATGATCTATCCGTTCCACTTCTAGCCATATCTAGTTTGACGTCATATGCAGATTAACATATACTAAGAGGTTTCATGGAGACTGGTCACATTACGACATGTGGGTTTAAGTAAATGGTTCATCCTAATCGGTTGACAAGGATTATTTTTCTTTTTCCTTTTAAGTGTCTGACTTTTCTTGTCCAAAACAGTCTCCTTAGTAGGTGATGAAAATCCAATATTTCAGCAAATTTAATCAACCAAATATTTTGAAAATAAATTTGTTTGAAGTACTAACCTTTGTCCCTGAAAGCAATGGATCCTGCCGCCAGAGCTGCCGAGGTTTCTCCAGTAACGTCACTTCCTGGTTGATTCTTGGTGACCTTGTATGCTGGTCGCGGCATATTAGACGGCGTCATATCTTCTGGTCTACCCCACCAGGCGTGATCAATGTCCCCGTCTGCTACCTGAAGGTGTAAAGGATATATTAAGTTGCAGTTACCTCCATTATTTCGAAAAAGAAAATCCTGCCGCACGATTGATGAACCAACATTGATTCACTAAAATCTAGCTTTGTTTTGGGTGATAATGGCCACTGAAGTAAACTCCATAGTAATTCATTTCGATATATAAGAAAATCATTTCATATATTTTAATCATTAATTAGATACCTTCATTGTAACTTTTGAGCGGTGTATGCCTGACGCTTTATTTTACCTAGGTGCGTATTGCCAGTCTTTACTGACACATCGCTCGTAAGTCACATGATAAGTTATACCCTAACTTGAATTATTACGTCCCGTAAGAATAATTTTAACTGAAATACTGAATTTTATATCTTGATAACTGACCAATCACATAAATTTAAACTGTGTTTATGACGTAGTCAATGCATTCATTTAAGATGTTTTTAATTTAGTAAGCTTTCTTTCTTAGCTTGCAACAAATAAGAAAATTTTGTTGAAATTTATTTACCAAACAACGATTTGTAGCTAAATATAACTTGTTTCTAAGTGTGCGTCTGATGTTTGGTTTTACCCAGCAAGAATTATAACTAAATATAACTCGTTTTTAAGTGTGTGAATGATATTTGTCTTTACCCAACAAGGATTTGTAGTTATATATAACTCATTTCGAAATGTAGTTTTGAGATTAAAAAAAGTGGCACTGAAACTTTCAGAAAGCATGCGCATACAAAATCCATATTTAAGCTGTTGCGACGAACCTTAACACGATTACGGTTTCCTTGAATTGATGCACGGAGTATTGCAATATACTAGTTGAGAACACAACCAAATTCGAATATGATTGTTTTAAACTGTTTTAAATTCACAAATGGCCTATGGAAGTTTCTCCCTGACCCTATTTAAAGTGCTTTCAATTTAGCTTCATTCAGAGAGTGTCCAATTCGATACACAAACAACTGCAATACAATGCTATGTGCACATATCACTTTAACATACTATATAATATAATTTAATACATTTTTTGATGCTCATCTTTCCATAGTAACATTAGTTGTTTGACTGACATGAGCCTTAATATTGAAACGACAATTCTGAACATCAATTTTTGTCCCCGATAAAATAGTCAAAGATCCCAATTTCTTTTTCCCTCCACTTTAAATTTACTTCATATTATCATAATTGTTATCCCGAATGGTTACGCCGTTTAAATCTCCAAAATCGATAATCTGGTAATCCAGAGAAATGTTCACAAAAACTATGCGATTTTAACAATAAATCAACAGCATTTAGTCTTACTTTCCACCTTTTTATGCATGAAAAGGACCAAAGTGAAAAGGCAGTTGAAATAACTGTGCACTCTGTGTGTGCTTTGTGTAATGGCCTTTGAATATTTAGGTGTTTAAATTTGTTTTAACATTACTGTCGTCTTGTGATTACTGTACATGTTTTTGGAAAGGATTCGATTTACTAACTCTTGTCCAGTCCTACGTTGTTCAAATTTGGAAAAAAGAACGTTTAAAAATAGTAACGGCTAAAAATATCATTGATGTTCACATTGTTCTGTATACCGGTTTTAATAAGCGGTGAACGCCAAAGTTCATTCTTCATTGGAATTTAATTGCACTTTTATATGCATAAAATACATTAATATTTGCTTAAAATCATTCAAAATTATTAAGTACAGACTTGTGCAGAAATAACGAGAACATACCTGTGCGTAGTAAACTGGATTATTTGGATCTGGTCTCCAGCATTTTAGAAAATAGTCTAGTGGCCATTTTATGCTGTCGTACATATTGTCAAGTTGACCAGCCGCTGAATAAGCTTGCTTCCATTGGATAAAGCCGATCGCCAAGAGTGTAGTCGCCGACGAAATCGGAAAGTTGAATTTCACATGGTCGCCAGCTGAAACAAGATGTCAGATGTTCACCAGACAACGTAATGTTTTGTTGTTTGGGCTGATAGAACAAGTTTGATACGACGTGCATGGAAACCATACTGCCAAGACGTGTTTATATGCCAAATTAAGGTAGTTCTTTTCCTTACCCAGAAGTAAACACAAATGCAGTTTTGTATTTAATTACGTACCCTTCTTGTAATTTTTCAGAATATGTTTGCTGTATGAAACTCAACAAACAAGCAGATTTGTACGTCTGGTTCGGTGTATTGAAACATACTGACGCGGACGTCCATGAAAAGCCCTAATTAGTTCTATTGGGGTATGTGATACAGTAAAAGGATGTAAGATGGAATAATTCAAAACATGGTCGCAGATTTTTATTATGGTACACTGGAATTTATTCAAAAATGTTCGCACACAAGAAACTTCATTATGTTTTCAAAATTACTCAATTGTATGATTTTCCTTGGTAGCCCTTGAAGAAGAATGATCGATGAACCCATCAACCTTTTTTTCCATTATCCAGAATATACATCAAAGGGTTGTTATATATATATATATATATACATATACACGGATTGTGTATCTTCCATGCTTTTCTTCAGTAATAAGAGTACAACAAACAGCACATGATATGTTCGTTTGGTGACATCTTGTACATGATATAAAGTGTAATATGCGTCACTCTGTTCAATAATGCATATTTGTGCAACGTTTCATCCCAATAGCTCATGTAGTTATTAGCATGTATGTTAAAATGATGTTTGAGGATGGCTCACTTACCTATCTGAGATTGATATATTTTCGGTTGTCCAAGTCATGAAATGTGGGCAAGTTAAAAGGCTACTTAGTTACAATTTCCCTTGCTTCAGTTAAGACCATGATTTGAGGGTGCTTCTTTATTACTTAGCATACTGTTTTGTCACTATGTATCCGACAAAGTTTCAAGAAGTATCTTCATTCTTCAAAGATTACAACTTTACATTTTCCTGCGCGACTGTTGTACGTATAATATTAAAGTTTCAGGAAATTGCCATCATTAGTTCAAAGGTTACATTTCGAACAAGGAAACAGAACCGACAGTTATATTTCAATGCGAGATGATGTTTTGGCTTTAAAGAGGCCTGGGTAATGTGTTTCAGGAAACCATTTTTTCCTAGTAAAATATGTTTCTTCGAGAATATTTGCCCATCATAATACCTGACAGCGAACTACTACTACCTCGCAAATTCAGCCCTCCCAGATACTAATTTCAGCTAAAGGGAGCTAAAAGATGTAAACCGACCTATGTGGCAATCGGGAAGAGTGATCTCCCCTTAGTTTTATGTCGTAGCGGCAAAGCCTCAGAAAACATCAGTTACTACTAGAGCGGAAGGCACGCTTTCTATGGATGTAACTGTGGAGGGGGGAGCCAGGAGGGTATATATATATTATGATTGGATAAGCATTCTTGAAGAAACATGTTTTACTAGGAAAAATTGGTTTCTTCTTTAAATACGTTACCCAATCATACCTGAGGAGAATAGGCGAAAGGCGGAGGGAGGTACATCTCCTCACCTCGGAGATAACATCTCCCGTCCCCTAACGTATGCGGGAACAGTTGCTAGGTAACCCGACTGGAGCGGAAGTCGTGAAGCCGAATCTTAAGAACCAGTCAATCGACCTGGAAGGGTGACCTGTTGAGCTGTGGATATTGGTCCTACCAGATCGAATTGGGCCCTTTGGGAAGACAGATCTCGGAGATAAAAGCGAGAGAATGTGGGCTCCGATCTCCATCCGATAGCATGAATGATGACGGTTAGCGAACAGTTCCGGTCGAATGCTAGACTGCTGACAATTGCTCTAACCTTGTGCGCCGAAATGCGTGATAAATTCGTTTGAACTTGGGTTATTTCTCTATATGCCGAGCGAATAACCCATTTAATCCAGGACGAGATAGGCTGTTTTGATATATCCTCCTGTCCTTTTATGAGAAGTAGCAAGAGGCATGTTCTACCTCGAAGAAATGGCTATGTTCTATTAAGGTACCACTTCAAAATCCGAACTGGGTCTTGTAGGTGGCCTTCAGCTTATCTGTCCAGACTAGACAGAGGTTTCACGACGAACGTCTGGTTACCCGTGGAAGGAAACCTATTCTTGGCAATGAAGGTGAATGCCATCATGTGTAAGATTGACCCGTCTTGTCGTAACTGCACATAATTCGGGTCTACTGATAGGGCATGTATTTTGCTAATTCTGCCTGTAGTCGCTAACGCCATGAGGAAGCAGATCTTGTATGAAAGGTATGACAGAGATGCCTTTGACAGTGGTTCATATATGCCTTGTTCTGCCAGTTATACCCAATATAGGTTCCACATTGGGCATAAGGCTAACGTTTATGGTCGTGTAATCTCAAATTTGGAAAGCAGCGAACTTTCTCTAAAAGGGAATTGCCAGAGGAGGTTAGCTATTTGCGGCATAGATGCCTGGAGAGGTATTATATGTTCTTTTGTGCACCACTAGGCGAAAACGTGCAATTTACCTTCGTATGCTTCAGAGTGGAGGACCTTCTTGCTAGAGCAATTCTCTCCACGACTGGTTGTGAGAATTGTTTATTTTTGAGGGTCTGTTTCAACTGATCCATACCTGCATGTTCCGCAGCTCTGAGTAGGAATGAAACAACTCCTGTCGTGGTTGTTTCAGTAGCTGAGGGTAAATCCGAAGACTCCGAGGAGTTCCCGTCACTAGACTGATGAGATCGCTGAACCACGATTTCTCCCATCCTAGTGGTACAATGAGAATAAGGCGACACTCTGATTCTCTTGCTTTCTATATCACTTTTTGGAATCAGAAGTGTTGGAGGGTATGCATATGCATCCAGGCCGTTTCCAATCTATCTATCGAGCGTCGACAGTCCGGGCCTTGAGTCCGGGACTGGAGATACTAAGGTTGGAATTTGGTATTCCATCTTGTTGCAAACAGGTCCACCAACGGTCGGTCACATCGGGTCACATCTGAATGAAAACTGAGGGATGAAGAGACCATTCTGTCCGTATTAGTTGATTGATCCGAGACAAAGCTTCGGCTAGTAGGTTATTAGTCATGGAATATGACGAACTTGTATTTGGATTTGTTGTTGGCAACAGAACTTTACAAAGTCCCTCACCAGGACACAAGGGTCTTGGGACTTGGTTCCTCCTTGTCGTTTGAGATACGTCACCATTGTAGAGTTGTCAGACAGAATAAGAACTCCCTTGCCATGCAAATATTCCTGCCACCAGTGAAGTCTTTCACATTAACCGTCATCTCCAGAATTTATTGATATGAAGATGTTTTTCCAAGGGATCAAATGCACCTCTGGCTTCCCGAAAAGATGGTATTAGGTGGGCTCTACAGCCTTCCGAACTTGCATCGGTACAGACTGTAATTTCGGGCGGTTGTACTTGTACATCTATCAAGTTGGCCAAAGTGTGTAGAGCGGCTCTAGTCAGTACTCGGGCCATTCTTAAGACCGACTCCCATGAATGCCCTGGGGTATTCTGAGTGGGGGAAGATAAGCTGTGTTATGTCTGTTGGAAGACAGCCATAGAGACGAACGTCCAAAATCGAAGACACAGCAACGATATTGCGTACTAACTGCCGAGTGTCATCAAAGGCCATCCAGTCCATACGTATGGAGTGTCGCTGTGTCATCCCCAAAACGGCGATATCACTGTCAACTGCTTGGGTTTCTAAATGAAATACTAACGTGTGGCAAAGGTAGAACAGCCGACGAACTGATGACGAGGCCGGGGGGGGGGGGTCAGAAAGTCTTTAACTCTGCAAGACTGTGGAAGTAACTGAAGTCGGACTCTTCCGTTCCAATGTAAGATCAACAGATGCTGGAGCTCTGGTCCAGGTTGTTGATGGAGTGGGAGGAGGAGGATAAAACTCTGAGGGTCAAAGTTGGAAAACGCCTTCAATAGAGGCTCGGAAGATAGAATCTTCCCGTGCCTTTGGATAGTGTAAAATATATGACAGCACTGGAGAACAAGCAACATCATCTTGGTTGCATGAGGTGAAGCTAAGGTCCCCTGTAATGTTTGAGGCTAGCTGGCGAAGAGTGACTAAGTCTTTCCCTCACTAATCTCGTAGAATGCCCTGAATTAGAAACCGTGACTTCGAGACGGTCGCTGAGACAAGAGTCTCTTCTCGTGGATGAGTGTAGAGAAATTGCTAAGCGACATTTGTTGAGGCGTGAGGAACTAATCGTGGCGAATGAGTGTCTCGAGGTGGTATCAGGGTTAGAACTGTCCCTGCGCATGTCAGCAAAAGTCGGATTTGACGTACTGGAAGCCGGACTGTTAGTGATTGAGCCCGTAATATTGACGTTTCGGCTGTTCTTGATCCCTAGTATATGGCACAGGCCGGTCGCTACGGAAAAATAGACCATCCGTGAGGCGAGGATATCGTTACGATCATTAGTTAGAACGGGTTATGGGATGTATGATCCATGTACTCCGTCCAAATGTTTGGTGAGTGAGAGGGAACTTGGCTGTTTGTTAGCTCTGTCACTCGCTGTTCTGCAATGGTTATAAAGTCGAACCCCGAGGAAGCAAGATAGAGGGAATTGCCAAAAATGATGTGTCCTGTGGTGGTGACTTGGGTGCAGGGGCTGTTTCAATGCGTGTCAATGTATCGCGCTTCGTGGCTGAATGGTTAAGCTGATTTATCTCCCTGTCCGCCAGAAATTCTCACACTGAGGAAAGGTCAGCATACAGACTAATGACGTCTTCATCCTCAGCTGTGTGTTTTTACGCTTTGCCCATAGTTCTAATCTGTCAGATAGATAGAGCCAAACGTATAAAACTGTAGCCCTGCACCTGTCTTTTAAAATGCAATGTCCGTGTGGAGCTAAATCTTAAATAGTTGACCCGGAAATTGATAACAGGCAGCCTAATAAAGCCATGTATCATACAGGTAAAACATAATGACAATACCACCTGGAAGGAGAAGTATAAACCTCTGGGACTGCACATGTGATGTTAGAATACAGGGTAGGCGCAGAGCTATACCGAATGATGGTTACCTGCAAAAAAAGTGAGCAGACGATTTAAATTACAATGCTACCTGTAGGGACGGTAAAGGACGGTATGTACAGGTAGAATCATTGATGTCGTTCCAAGGCTAAGTATGCCGTGGTAAAGGAAACTCACATGTTTGTAACAGAAATTACGAAATTATACATGTACAAAGAGTTTCTTAAGAGCACAATGACCTGCACACACACAAATCTTGTAACCGGAACCTGTCTTGTGAAGTCGCATAGGCTACCCGTGCGAGTAACTAAAATTTCTTCAAATATGATGGAATGCTTATGCAGATAAACAGGACTCAGTTGTCGTCAATAGAAACATGCATGATCGAGACGCGACTGAGTAAACCATGCATAGAAATCTTACCTGTACTTGTCCAACCAGATCGGAAGTAATACACAAGTGTCTATATTACACACAAAAACCTTCACATAAAAGGAACTGAGGGCACATTTACAGATACTTACAAGGTAGGTGCAACAGTATCCAAAATGAGGCAATTACTTGTACCGGAAAAAAACACAGACCACCTGTACAAGCAAAAACACTTAAGTTGGCGTCCGGAAGATTCGAATGCATTGGAACAGAAACTCACCAATATGTACACGTTCATAAGGCCATTACACATATATTGGAAGCTTTTGTAAGCTCTATAGACTTGCACGTACATAAAATAATGATAGCCCGAACTTAATGTGAAGTCGCTTAGGATCTCCGTGCAAGTATCTAAATGTGTGACGTCAACAAATTGTTAGCGAATTGTAAAGGGAGAACTTTGTCGGGATAGGAAGAGAAAAAGTTGGAAATATAGATGGAGTTTATTTTCCTTATAAGTGAAAAACTCCTCTAACTTGTAATGGTACATCTTCCACTTGGATCCTGGCTTTTGCGATGTCTCTTGTGACGAGAGCGTGTTTCTTGGTACGAGCAGAAGTAGTAATTGATGTATTCTTAGGCTTCGCCGTAAAGTCTTATACATCAGGGGAGATCACTCTGCCCCACCGCCACATAGGTCGGCAGACAACTTTTAGCTCCCTTTAAATAAATGTTGTATCTGGAAGGGATGGGTTCGCGAGGTCGTAGTAGTTCTCCCTAAGATATTACGACTAGGAAACAGATTTTAAAGAAGAAAGTATATTATGTTGTGGATGAGGTCAGGAGCATGCTGGCGGAACTTAACACGTCATCTTGACATGATTTAAATCTAAACACTTTTTCACGATAATATTTAAGTGGTTCAAACGTTGTACTGCAGACCAAAAAAATGGAATCATACAAATTATCGTTTCCCTTGGCGTGACCGGGACAGTGAGGTAGAGACATTATTTGTGATACGCTACTCACCGTCTAGTTATGCTGTATATCCAAGCATAAGGAGAATATCCAGAGTGATTCAAAAGTACAAAAGTTAGCCAGACAATGAAATGAGTAGTATGGACATTCATTCTCCTTTCGTGAATTTGATCTTGGCGTTGGTCCATGACTGTTGTACGCAACACATCGTCCTTGTTATGATGTACGTCAAAATAATATTTCATGAAATTATCTTTAGTAGTTACAAAATTACAGTCAGTGTAATTGAACTGGTGAAACAGTTACATGTTTGCTTGTTACGACCTTGATTATGGCACGCGACACACTGTCGTATCTTGATATACAGCAAACTAAAATTTCAGAATCTTTCCAAGCCTTGTAATGTTATCGAGCAAATGTTACCCGACGGACAAACAAACACAGGCAGACTGGAGAGCTTTGAGATAGACAATTTTATTATACCCCGACGTAAGACGAGCATATAAATAAATGAGGAAGCAAACAGTTTGCTCCTTATAGTTGTGGTTTCACAGCAACAGCCTATATTCAACGAAGTTGACTTCAGATCATTTTACGCGCGCACGTTTACTGGTACAGATTCATGCCAGTGTTTACATACTCTTTAGAACCCTTTTCCCTTTAACTACCTGTAAGCTCTTCGGGCGGTTAGACACAGTCTTTGGCTGTTGTACGTTTAACGTCTGACAAAGGAAGTCGTTGCTATGCTCAGTTCAAATAGAAAGTATTTAGCTAGTTTGCAGTTTTTCATTCTCAAAGCCTCTATCCAACATAGATGCTTACATGTGATAATATTCGCATTTAAAAATGACATTACTTTCATAATTAGCTAGTTACAAACAACGCTCTTTTGTATGTAAAATAGTAGTTGTTTGCACGAAGCTTTAGAATCTTACGGTACAAATCCTTTCGTAAATTCTTTTCACGTAGCTTAATGTCAAAGACATCAACGTAACACATAGACGCAAAATTTGGCATTTGAATACATACCGTCATACCATCCTCCAGTTAGATCTTCCCCATTATTGCCTGCGTCATAAAGAGCGGAATCACCTCTCCACGAAATGGGATTATTCGCCGGAAGTTCGCCTGATCTTTGTGTAGCGTAGAAAAGAATGGACTTCGCCAAAGCGTCGGGATAGTTAAAAGAAGCATCTGTAATATTAATTGTTTTCCATATGAGACAATATCTACTTGAAGTCGTAATACTTTTACATAGGTAAGACTCTAGTCAAAGACAACAGAGGCCAAATTTCACTATCATAAATCTTATGACAAGTTTAGTCTTGAGACATTAGCTGCTCAATTTTAAGTCAGCTCTAAATTTCAGCCAATAAGATCATTGGAATCAAAACTTATTTTAAGTCCAGATTTAAGTTCGCTTTAAAACATCTGGGCCAGACACAGATTGCAATTTCAAAGGTAAAATTTGAATAATTGTCAAGAAGGGAAATGTGAATGTTTTAGTACATACAACTTATATCAAGACAACTGACTTTCAGTGTACTGACAACTTGCTAATTCTAGTGAAAATAACGAATAAGAATTGCCCCATTCAACAATATAAAATGGTTCAATTCCCAGCAAAAAGATATACGAATCCTAACTTCCGCTCCATGGTGAATCTTACAAAGTCAAAATTTAAATCCAAACTTTTCTTTAAGAACGATCGCGTGTGAAATGTTAAAGTATTAAAAAATTTACAAAACTTTTCTTGCCTATCTAAGGGTCGAATCAATCAAAGAAAATATAGTTAGGTGTGGATTTTCTTTGCACTACTGTTACCTAAATATCTAAGTCCAAGTAAGGATCATTAATAGCAAAATATTTGAAAATGTACCCTGTCACTGACTGTCCACGATGTAATAGATGGGTGACTATTAAAACTAGTAAAATTTGAAATAAATTGAAACTCAGAGATTTGTATTATAAAAATCCCTAAGATTTCAAAAGGTCTCGTATACGTTTCATTTGCTTTATAATTTTCTTTCACGTGCTATTATTGGAATTATTCAAATTGTACAGTAATTGTTCTTTTGAATTACGTAATAAAAAACAGGAGAGAGATTGGATGTAAAAAGATACGGCTGAAAAGTATGTCTTAATAATCGCAAGAACAGTACTATGAAAGAAAATGAAGTCCATGAAAAGTGTATGAGATTTAGGGCTGATCATCAGTTTATTTGCCATGTAACACACACACACACACACACACACACACACACACACACACACACACACATATATATATATATATAACATATATATATATATATATATATATATATATACTTGCCTGTATATACTCTCTACTCTACTACCATACACAAACAATAAACTGACAACGAACAGTGCAAAACTAGTATCTAGCTAGCCTGAGCGCTTCGACTCGTAATGAGTCTTTTGCAAAGCCAAATACAAAGCACAGACAGAACAAACAAATAAAACAGAAAAACCGCTGTTTTTGCAGAACTTTACATGACTATTTCTACAGGAATTAAACCTTTAAATTTATTAGTTTCAACTAGTTTATTTTAAGTTGTTGCGGATGCTGGAAAATATTTTATATTGACCTAGAAATCGATGAGCCATAACGACATCTATTATTTTATGTGAATTTATGTAAGCGCAAATTATATCCCGGATATTTCATTGTTATAGTAGTAATTGTAGGCTATTGGGTGACTAATAAGCAAATTTAGAGAATTATTTAAAAGAAAATGTGTCGGCTGCAAAAAGATAATTTTATTTAAGACAGGCTAGTTAGATACTAGTTTTGCACTGTTCGTTGTCAGTTTATTGCATTTATCTTAATCAATCCCCGACAGACGTGATCCCTTGCTGGATCCAGTGCACTTGAAAGGACTGTCATTCGCCATATGATTTGTATTATATTACTCAACTTTGATTGCTTTAAATCGAGAATCCCCAATAAGTCTTCAATCTCTCTCTCTCTCTCTCTCTCTCTCTCTCTCTCTCTCTCTCTCTATATATATATATATATATATATATATATATATATATATATATATATATATATATATATATATATCCTCATTTCTGAAAAATAATCAAATTATATATCAGTTAAATCAGTGTATGAAGTGGGCGAGGGAAAAGCTGTGACTTACTAGTTGGCCTATCCTTTCTAAGAAGAATATTATAGAAGTTGATACTTACTATTGGGCGCAGTGGATGTAATTGGGGCAGGCATTTTAGTCGTGGATGATGTCGAGATTGATGACGTCGTTGATGTTAGAGTGACACTAGGTAATGAACTGTAGCAGAAACCCGTTGGAGGTGTCTGGCCTGCATATGTGACTTGAAAAGTGTAGCTCATCACTGGAGGGTACATATTAAATATGTTGTGCACGTAATACCAGCTTCCGTCAGCCGCTGCTGATGTAATCTCAGCTATCCAGTGCTAGTTAAAAGTAACACTTCTGATTCAAATCCATCTGACTGCTTAAATTTTGTATATTATTGTGTGAACATATGTGTTCGCGCGTGTTTTAATGCGGGCAAGTGTGAGAGAGGCTGAGTATACTTTCTGAGTTTTCATAGTTTGTGTTAAAATTTTATAAATGATTATTATTACCGTATTTCAATTTTAAATCGGCATACTTGGGAATCATGATATGACTTAAATGCCCATAGGTTGGAGATTATGAACGGTTAAATGGTCATAGGCTGGGAATTATCACCTATCTTTAATGCTTATAGACTGGAATTATAACCTGGCTTGAATGGTCTTAGGCTGGAATTACCACCTGGCTTCAATGCTAATAAGATGGGAACAGTCACCTGGTTATAATTGTCATAGGATAGAAACTACTGTATTACCTGTAATAATGGTCATTGGATGGGAAGCATCACCTTCATAAAATCGTCATATGATGGAAACTATTACCTGTTAAAATGGTCATTGGATGGGACCTATCACGTATTTAAAACGGTCGTAGGATGGGAACTATCGCCTGGTTAGAATGCTTGTATTCAGGAAGGAATAAGCTCTCATGTGTTGGAAATTTGCAGTGCTTGCCATCATTTACGCTCTTACTACGTACTGCAAAACGTCATCTCTTTGAAACGTCTTTGATTCCTCTCCCAGTATCTCTTTAAAATACACATAACTAGCAAAAACTTCGATAAACAAAACCGGATTTTTAAAATTGATTTTAAGATTATGTTTTTCAATTCATTTACGTGCCTTGGGCAATTTTAGGAAAGTTAACCTTGTCATTTTCAAAAATATAATATGCTGTACCTGGTAATTTTGTGTGGGTTTACTGAAGGTGACATTGATGTTCAGGGAATTCGCAGGTATCTCGGACTGAAGATTAAAGTCGCACTTGCCATTCATTCGGTAATGTACACCATCCCCCGTTGGCCAGCTATCTACATGAACGACTGGCATTGTGTTTGCTGCTACATAAAAATACACATTATTGAATAATCTATAAATTTATCCATCCATCCACCGATCTCTCTCTAATATATATATATATATATATATATATATATATATATATATATATATATATATATATATATATATATATATATATATATATATATATATAAAATACACTTAGATCTAAATGATGTGAGTGAGCAATGTTACATGTATCAAGGTACAATATATTAAATAAAACAAAGAAAAACAAATGAGTATGCTAAGGACGCTTGCAGTTTTAACATTAATTATAAAGAAAAATTTCCTTAATTCTGAAAAAGGTCATCTTTATAATCAAAATTTGCATGTCAAAAAAATTCTTTCTGGCAGATTATATTTCCACTTACATATATTATTATGAATGCAAAATCTTCAGTTAGGCCTGAATAAATTCTCTCATGATTTCTCCACAAATGTCATTGATTGTCATTAATAATTCAAAAACTTGTAACAACCATATTGTTTAAACAAATGCTGTTTATTATTCTATAGTTACACATTAAAAACTCTTTTAAATCTAAGTTGGAGTTTATTTGTTTTGTCTTCATTCTAAGTTAAGAGACCGGCTGAACATTTTCTGCAAACACATGTCAACATGGCGATTCTCTCGAGTCCAAATATATTGGTGATACGTCGAAGATAAGGAGGATATTAAGAACAACAACAGCACAGTCTGTAATCTCGAACCACAGAGAACATTTTATTCCGAATTTTAAATTGAAACACTTCAAGGGCAGGGCAAACTATACCGTAATGAAAATTTCTTTACTGGAGGCAATGCGGAGAAGATATGGATGTCTCCAGCTTGACTTATGCGTATATTTTCCCAACGGAAACTAAACTTTGAATTAAAACATTAAGTGATATATGTTATTATTGGATTTTTGACGAACAAAATAGCTTTCATTTAGGTATACAACATTAGCAACCCGATATTTTTACTTACGATTGGTTTTGCTTTGGTGCTTTACGGCACAGCAACACAAATAGGTTATTTAGTGCCCATGCAATTGGAGTAAAGTGCCTTGTCCAAGGACACACCTAGGTAGCTGACCCAGACTGGTCTGGTGTTATGATTCGAACCCCCACCATTTATTGTCGTGACAACTGAGTCTGGCACACTAACCACTGAGGCAACGTAGCTCCTCTTATGATCAGAGGCTGACGTCGATGCAGCTGATGAACCTGTTTGAAGACAATCATTTCACATTCTACGTATGTCTCACTTTCTAATTTCTTTAATATCTGTAAGTGATTTTCTTTTACTTTGCGTATATTTTATTCAGATTTCTGGTAACTCGTACGTATTTTCAAAGGCCAAGATAATGATTTACGATAGACTTTAAGACGGATGGGAAAATCCCCAAAACAAAAAACAAAATCCCAGAAACACGACCAGTTCTTCCACAACTCGGCTACAGGTATCGAACACCAGAAAGTGGATGTAAAGAATGTGCATGTTACCTCTGTTTTACATCTGAAGGTTAACCCTGGGTATCAGCATTTTGTATCTCATCCAACACATGCTAAATTCTCTACTTCTCTGTGTCTGTCTGTCTCTTTGTCTATCTGCCCTTAAGGTCGAAAAGAATTTCCGATAATTCAAGACAATTTCTTTCTTACGGATGAAAGTTTAACCCATCTCAGATATTTATGAGCAATAACAATAGTTTCGAAGTAGCCACTGTGGCAGCCATATTAGACCAAAAATTGACATAATGTTTATTTTGGACAATTTAAACATCATTAGAGGTCTTGGTGAAAACCCCATGTGATAATGACCGTCATTCAAAGGGAAAAGCGATAACATTTTCAAGATGGCTGCCATCGTGGCCGTAATGGACGTCAGATCATCACCATATTCGTTTAGGAATAAGAAAACAAGAAGTCATGTGGTGAAAAGCTCATGTGGATATGGCCAGTATGAGTAGCAATAACTCGATTTTGAAAATGGACAACATGGCGGCCATATGAGAGGTCAGATCGATACCATTTTCTGGTCAGATGGACACCATTTTCATTTAGGACCAACTAAATATCAGATGTCCGTATGACTTTCTGTAAAGGAGAAGTAGCGATAACGATTTTTAAGATAGCTGCAACGGTAGCCATATTGTGTATCAGATTGGGTAAAATACACGTGGGCTCTAAAGCTTTAATATTATAGGTAGGGATGGTAGTTTTTATTTTTTCTTATTTCGTAAATTAAACGTATTTTACATGTCAATGATCATATACTGTTGAAAGAGTGAATTTGAGCATCGTAAAAATATTATTTAAAATGTAGAGATACTGACTGAACTACGAATCTCTATGCAATTGTTATATCAAGTGTGATTGGCGGTCACGTGGTAGCAACTGCACTGTCATTAAGTTCGATCTTGCACATCGTTAAATACTAATACAATTTTCTAGAATCTTACTTCATCTGAATTTACCACACCCAGAAATATGTTTATCCCACGTAAATTCTCATCGAAATCAGCAATGAATAGCACTAAACTTGATGACTTCATCAGCTGATAGTACAAAATACTCCGGCAGTCATGACAAGCCGACGCTAATCACATGATCGGTTCCACGCACTAAATTTGTCAAAATTCACAATTGTTTTAAATTTAATTTCGCTTGTTCATTGTAAATGCTGGCCCTCGTTCATACAAGTATGAGTATGTTTTCAACTTTGAATATTGTATTGGTTTTTTTTGTGTGTTTTGTGTGCTAGTCAGTGTATTTTCAATATTGTCAGCGTTCACGAGTAATTTATTTACACTTCACTCATGCATAGCAGCATTGGTAATGACTTACAAGGATTTGATGTTTGACGGACAAGACATAATACAAATTTTGTTATTGTGTAAACGGTCATGTGATGCTAATTAAATCGTATGATAAACCTCAGTTTGTGTCACTGACTGTGGAGTATCTGTTGGGCACAATCCGATCTGTTCGGCATCCTGGACAATAAATGATTGGTAAAAATCACGTCACTTGACTATCTGCAGAAGGCTATGCGAAATTTGAATTTCGGCAGATAGCTGTCAGCAGACATTGCGTCCATAGTTACAGTCCTCCGCCAAAAATGATTACCGTCTTGAGGTGGTTATAACTACAAATTTACTAAATCACATTTAGCATCTAAATAGTAATAAAAATAAGACAAGTAAATGAAGGTTTATTTCCTTATTAACAAATTGACTGAAATTACATATGTAGTAAAATAATCAGAATCAATTCAATCAAATTCGATTCGCTGCTTCTGATTCCGGCTTGATGCAAAAGTAATATTGTGCCATACCAAATATAAGTAGCTGTATCCCGCCACACTAAAAATTTAAAGCTTTCTTAAAAATATACTTACCTTGTAGGCTATCGATTTCTTGCTTAACTATTAGTTTGGGGTTATGAAAACCAGCATATTAAAATCTCTGTGTCTATTACAAGTATTCGTATATTCGTGTTTTACTCGTATTTTACTTTTATTAACCATTTATTGTCAATACAGCCAAACAAAAAAGTCCTGAACTGAAGCATTTCTTTAAGAATATTATTATATTTGGAAAAGTCAGCACATTCCTCCACCCAATCCCTTATAAAACCATTTTCGCTTTGGGTATAACCAGATATCACAAGAGATCTTTAGGAAATACCCTATGTCGATATGAAGAGCCATCTAAGAGGAGTAGCGATATAAATATTTTTAAGGTGGCTTTTGTGTCGGTCATAACTGATATCATATCGGCACCATTGATGTTTATGACCAACGGGACATCAAAAAGTCTTTTTGTGAAAACGCCATGTCGATATGCCCATCCGTTCAGGTGAAGTAGCAATAACAAGGTTTTCAGGATATTGGCTGTGTCGGCCATGTTGGATGTTAAGTGCCAACATGTCATTTAAGTCCAAGTAGACACTATAATAGGTCTTCCAGTGACAATCCCATATCGATACCATGATCCAATAGAGGAAGAGCTATAACAAAATGCTCAAGATCGGTGCCATAGAGGCCGTACTGGATATCGGATCGGTACCATTTCACTTTAGACGAACTAGCCATCATAAGGAGTCCTTTAGTGGAAAAACCATGTTGATATCAATATTTATTCAGGAGGAGTAGCGATAAGAAACTATTTATGACGTCATCCATATTGGATGCATCAACAGCGCATTTTTTTAGGACCAACTAGATAAGGAGATGAATGAGTGCGTGCTTGTACGATTTCATGGCATTTTTGCCAGTAGTTTAGGAGAAATAGTGATAATAAACTTGTGGTAAAAGACGGACGGACAAACGGACAACAACAACAGCCCATCCCATAAGCTCATTTGGATTACTGCTAGTGGACCTAAAAATGAAGAATGACCGAAGCAAATGCGAACCTGTTTGTTAGTGTGGAATCAATGACTCGAATTACAGTAATTTTCAAAAGTATAAAAACCGTGAGCATTCAAAGAACGAATGCTACAATTCCTTTATCTCATACGTATAGAATGGATTCCTTTTAATCTATGGTCAGTGTTAAGCCTAATAAATCAAACTTTGAGTCTCACTTTCATCCAACACAGAAAGAAACATCTCTCTCTCTCTCTCTCTCTCTCTCTCTCTCTCTCTCTCTCTCTCTCTCTCTCACACACACACACACACACACACACACACAAACACACACACACACACACACGACATTTTTGCTTGTCATTAAAGAAGCCAGAAGATAGAACACAATACAGGAGAGTAACGTGTTACCAATCTAGCAGCATCGACTTACATGTAGAGGGTTGAGTCAAAGCAACTGCTTGCTTGGTTGTGCTGGTAGCCGTTGAAGTGGTTGTTGCAGTTCCATACTCCGTGAGAGGACTGACACAGACTGCAGGTGGTTGTATCATTGTATCAAAATTGACTTGAAATTCGTAATTCATAACGGGTGGATTTTGGTAGTAAAGATTGTTGACGTAGTACCAATACCCATCACTGTTTGATGACACTAGGTATCCTATCCAATGCTGGAAAAAGTCGAAACAGTCTATAATCAACAGAAAACTGAGAAATACACGTACAGATTGACTCTCTAAAAGCCATTAAGACGCTGGTCTTTACAGACCACTGCCGACATCTCATCTCTGTCCGCGTGAGAGAGAGAGAGAGAGAGAGAGTTGCGAAGGAGACATGGAACATATTTCCCGATAATAACAAATTCAGAGACAGAGAAGAAGGATAAAGTTCAAGCGGAAACGAAATAGAGGAAAAGACAGAAAATGGAGGGAAAGAATGGACTTAAAAAAGAAAGGATACGAAATGAAAGATATGCTCACAGACACACATAATGACATACATGTTAAATTACCTGGAAACCAGTCGTTTTTTGGCTAAAAGTCAGATTGATGTGGACTTGTCCTGGCAGAATAACTTCAGACACTGCCAGACTACATCGGGCGTGCGCTCTATAGTGGACTCCATCCCCCACAGGCCATGAGCTTCCAACGTATACCACGGGCACGCTGAAAGTCCCTTGTGTGCATGGCATGACGTATGCAATTGTCATGGCAGTAAGCCCGTAGGCAGCAAATAATCTAAAAAGGAAAAATGTATTTTTGTGTGCTGGAATTTTTTCTCATTTCTACTTACATATTACTTGATTTTATTTAGTATTTAGTTCTGGTATCTAGTCTTTTGATGCTTTGATTTATGTCACATTCTTGTACAAGAAAAAATATATGACTGCAAAACAGGACGTCGGCCTTCATTTGCACAAGTGTACAAATATACACATGGTATATTTTCCTTGTTGAACTCCAGTTATTCTTAACATTTATAAATTGGCGTAGGTTTATGTAGGAAGAAATACACATGCACAGATTGTATAGCAGGCTGTACAACAAAAACTAGCTTTTAATTCTGAGTAACGTCGTAATGGTTAGATAAGTTTGAAAGCATTTGAAGAATCCCATTCTGACATCCTACCATACACACTCTTTGCAAATGTCTGAGAACCAAACAAAAATATTGCATGTAAATTGTATTTGAAAAAGAAACAAATGATATAACCGAGGCCCATATTGGTCATTACTTTTTGATGTCGTTGATATAACCTCATTGTAAACATAGGTACACTGTAATGTGTCGAATTTTGAAGAAGTACTGGATCCTAAAGTTGAATAAATTGTGCATTAAAATTTTATCATAGTCAAGCCAGAAAAGTCTTTGAGAAAGTCCACTTTGATATTTCCCTTGTTTCATCCGTGAAACATAAAGGGGCCTACGTTTAAGCTTCAGTGGAATTGACCCAGTTATCGTAACGGTATATTGGCAGAGAGTACATTAGAACTACGACCGTATCTGTTCGTAAAGAACCGCATGTCAAATAATTGATCTTCATAGTAAAGCTAATTGCATCATATCCTAGGCTGTGAAAAACTGATGAAAGACATGATTATTTTGGGAAAATTTAGGAACAGTTGCTTTCGATTGGTCAGTTAAATTTAAGGCGTACACTTTGGAAGTAATCTGAATTTAAGGTAACGACTTGGCTCAGAATTCTTTAGTCCAATTTTGCTTGAGAGAAGTCGAATTTGAGACTCCGGTGGACAAACCTGAGAAAAGAGTTTTCCGTCGTTAACAAAGTAGAGAGGCCAGATAGCTGCCTTGAAAGGAAAGGACAGGCTATAGTGCTAGGACGCACGCTTTGTGTGGAAAAGAAACAGCATTAAGGTACGCAATTTTAATTTCCATGTAATTTTCTATTTTGTTGTTTGGTTTTATGCAAATGTGTAGTATTTCATAGGACTCTGTTGATATGTTAGAGTGTTATGCAATTTATTTCTTTACTTTAACAGTTATTAGTTCACTGACAGAACTGATGGATTTGTGATGTAATCCAAATATTCAAATGTGTGGTATTTTATAGGGATTTATGAATTAATTTCCTTTGTCTGTAGGATGATACTGTTTATCGTGAGTTAATGATAATTGCATATTTATATATGATTTTGTAATGCTCAAATGATCTTGCAGGTTATTGGTTACTGTAAGCTAGAATTTAGTGAATTTTAAGCAATAGTAATCGAGCATTTATCTTATTGAGTGGAACTGACTAGCTAGGTGTAAGAAGTCGTATAGTAACGTATGCAGATATATATGTCAACATGGTTGTACACACCGGACGTGTTAATTTCTAGCCAGGCGTGGAGCAAGGGCGATGAACTGTTTAATTAAGGTCAGACTTGGTATATTGCAATGGTCATTTGTAACTATAGTTAACGATTGTACCTTACCTCAAATACAGTATATTTGTAACGACCGTTAATCGTTAAGGTCACATCATGTCAGAATTTATGCAGTGTGGATAGCTATTTATGTTTCTAAATAACGGAAGTGAGAGATTTTATATATACGGATAGGTGGTGAAACATATACAGCTTTAGTCGTAATCTTGTCATTTAAGGGAACAGCTTTCTATATCCTCCCGAGAAACCCGATGAGGACAGTCCAAGAGGTAAGTCCGCAAATAGAGAGTTCAGATTAGAAGAGTCAAGAGAAAGAACCAAGCATACACGCTAGATGTGGAATACACAAAGTCAAGAGAAAACGACGCCAGGTGATGCAAGTCGGGCGTGGACATTGTACTCTTTTCACCACTCGTTACTATGATGAATGAATCCGTAAATTGAACACTGCTATTAAATTCCATTAATGTAAATCTGTTGCATTGAAATTGCAATTTTTAGTTTATGTATTAATTGATTAAAATCTATTTTATTTTTACTATTTAAGGGGGCTCGTATTTGTTATTTTTTGCTCAATAGTCTTGCTCAGTTCTCTGTCAATATTCTATCTATCTACTCACACTGGGCAATAACATTGAGGGAGGTCATCCTCTAGATAACGATCGCCAAATCAATTAAAGAGGGGCGCTCACCACACGATCCACTCCTTTACATACACATTCTCAACTTCCAAGTCAAATATATGGTTCATACCTCGAATGTATGTCAATCACTGCCATTTTGGACCATCATGGCTATTTAGGAAACAAGGATTTACCGAGAAGTTACGAATGATCGAACTATGCATTTGTTGTTTTATAAATCTCGGTCACATAATTTTTCTGATACAAGAGTGTGAAATAAATCAAACGTAGAAATAGCTAAGATACTCCGAATAGATTGGGATTCCTTTCTTAGCGGAGAAGGTTAAAGAGAGAAGGCGGGGGGGGGGGGGGGAAAAAAATTATAAGTATACACTCAACAGAACGGAAAGTACTATCCCTGGATTCTACAGGAGAATGCTTTACAATACTAGGCAGAATTAATATGTAATATAAATAATACTATCATACAGGTTAGAGACTTTCTAATTCGTCTCTACGGAGATTCGAACCCAGGTCCGGTAGTAAACAGCACCATCACCTTGCCTGCATGCACCAGTCCATTTTCCATCATGACTAAGCACACGTCACCAAAAGAAAGATGCTAGTAAGTCGGTGGTATATGCACTCGTGCGTCGCAGATACAATCGCATGGCAACCTAGTAAAAGATTCTCATCTATCTACACAGTCATTCCGGATTCCTACGAAAGAAATCAGGGTATACAGGATTAATTAACTAATTCTGTTGAGTAGACAATCCAAACAAAGTGAAGTGTCTAATGATGCTCGTGTGACTGTGTCCATGGGATGATTACATGTGACTGCGTCCAAGGGATGATTACAGGTGACTGCGTCCATGGGATGATTACATGCGACTGCGTCCAAGGGATGATTATATATAACTGCGTTCGAGGGATGATTACCACCAATAATATATATTGCTTTCCTTATAACCTAATGTCCAAACATTTTGCTGCAATTTTTAAAAGTTAAATAATCTGAAAATTAAATCTCAGTTGCAGTAGCTGTGTGTGTGTGTGTGTGTGTGTGTGTGTGATACACTGATATAAGCGGAAAAATATGAAAACGTCCCCTTCCCCAACCACCCGCCCCAGCCCTTAAAAGTAACAATAACGGTTTTGGATTTTCTTGCTTGAACCAGTCATGTTCTCGCTGGTTCAATCTGATGTTGCGACTGGACCAAACTATATTTCATCTAATCAAGTCTACTCCATCGTCGAAAAACAAAATATATCAGATAGTACGAGGTAATGATAATTTTTCCTAAAGAAATTAATAACAGCATAAAAACATAGCATGAAGTTGACAATATGTTGATGCCACAAAATTTAAAGCAGGAAAAGAAACAAAAGCAACATAATTATAGAACGGAGATATGAAACAAAGCAGAGACAAACAAAAATAAAGGAAACAAAAAAAAAAAAAAAAAAAAAAAAAAAAAAAAAAAACAAACAAAGAAAAGCCAAAGAAGAAAACGAAATTCTTTTCTAAGGAGGAAGACATCAAGTAACTTGAAACTTTACTTTGGTGTCATTTCTGCTTCATATGTAGTAGAACGAAACAACTTTAAACTAAGAAGGTAATTCTACAAATATGTTTCTTTCTACAAAAAGGTCTACACGACGTTTCGAGCTAAAGAATGTTTCCTCCAGAAACATGAAACATACACAAAGACACGCATTACATGTGACACGCACAGAGCATTAATTTTCATTCTGTCTTCTGATACTGGCAAACCAAGTGCTTTTTAATCGTTAGTGAAACGGTTAAAATTGAAGAAGAAATAAAATAACAAAGTTTGCTCATCTCTAATATGAGAAATATCTACGTAATTGGTAAAGTTAACCATGGATAAAAACTAGAATGACGATAGGTTTGCACAGTTTATCTATGTCATTTCGAAGACTTCGGGTCACTTTGAACGCTGTCTCTGTAGCGGCACATTCATTGTTTACCTATTGTGTTTGATTCTCAACAATGACAACAAGAAACAAAGTTATTAATGTATTTATATATGTGCATGATCTTTATCATTTTTTTCGTCCAATAATCTGACATTTGTTATTACAGTGATATAATTTCAAAGGCCTGTGATTTGCATTACAAGTTACAGTGTTGGAAGGACGCAGTAATAATTTATTCCCCTGGAGGATAAAGCGAATGTACAAACTGACAGGATAGAAACAGATGCACGGTAGGCTTAACAAAGGCCAGATACATTGAAAATCCACCAGGTGTCGGCATCTGCAGTTTCAAATGTTTTCTTTGTTTAGGGGCCGGGTTGTGTGGGCATTTTAATTAATTATCAGTCCATCTGTGATTTGACTCAATATTCAGCATTTTCAGAGACTGACCAGAATATCCCTCAGGTTTGAATTGGTCAGCCATGTTTCTGATATGATTTATTTTAAATTTTAGGACGAAAACGTTTGCTTCCTTGATGTTTCATAACACCTGGTTTAAAACAAAAGACTTGAAAATAGTGGGCTCGAGCACTTACTAACATATTATGTTATGTTCATTGTTCCTTTCCATGGCTTGAGTTCAATCGGACAGACACAAAGTGGTCTTTATAATTTGATTCCTTAGTAAGCGACTGTAGGTGGTTCTTTAAAGAACTTTGTTTTTTAATCACCATATGAACAAAGTAGTGTCCCTGTTATATCTTTTCATTTTTAAACTTGTATCAACTTGCCAAAAATAAGGGAAACATTATTCCGTATTTTAACCAATTCCAGTTGCCACGCTCTGTTCAAATGAAAACCAATTGTTTTACTTACCTTAAGTTCATTTTTGTTGAGGAACTGCTTTTGTGTCCCGATTTTCTTCCAATGATTGAACTTTCCAGTAAAACACCAAGCCTTATATATTTGTATCCGGCAAGTGTTTCGACACGTGTAGCCTTGTTCACCGGGGATTTGCACTCGACCGTAACATGATTGTCTCAATTGTACGTAAAATAAGCAACAAATGTTGAACTACGTTGCTATACAGCGGGTATTCAATGGTCACTGAATGAAAATGGCGGTAGACGCTGCAAATCTTCCTAAATGCACGCGTGTCTTGTGATTTCAATTCACTCTGCTTCTCTCTTGTACTAGGAATTAAAAACACAATGCCAATGTTCTAAATTCGTTCAAGTGATTGGGTATGGCTGTAAAGGGTGTTGACGTGTCATACTTTGCTGTAAATGAGAAACATGACACTGGAAAGTGCATTAGTTATATCAAATACAACCAATCCCATCTTTATCGTCAGATTCAGTTTGTCCAAGGGGTACGGACGACCACATAACCCATATTTTCATCAAAAATTCTTTCCTAATAAATAGTTACAAATCGATAGAAGCATTACAAAATATAAACAATTATGTTTATTAACATCAGTGGGAGAAGCACAATATTTTCTGTTTTTCCGTAAATATAATTTTTAAGAAAAGAGAAATATTTTCATTATTCGAATATTATGCTTTGGAAATTTCGAAACAATTATTGTTAGTTGTTGTTGTAGTGGTGCGCACATATAACATATATAGGATATACATGAAGACCAGTGAGTCAGAGAGAGAGAGAGAGAGAGAGAGAGAGAGAGAGGGAGAGATAGCTGCGGGAGGAACCGCCGATCCACATAAAGTTACTGACAAGCTTTCTCACATACCTAAGTTTGCCGAACCCTAGATTCGAGTGGGTGAATGAGTGAGTGATTTAGATTTTTAACGTAGCTTTAACAATTTTTCAGTCATATAGCTACCATGTCTGCAGTGTGACAGTTTATAGTGATGTCTAGCACTGGGGCATCATGCTGCAGACATGTGACATGATGTCCCACCCAGTCACATTATCCTGACACCAGGCCGACCAGTCCTAACACTAACCTCTTAATGCTGAGCGCCAAGCGAGGCAGCTGTTAGTACCATTTTTTAAAGTCTTTGGTATGACTCGGCTGGGGTTCGAACCCGCGACTTCCCGCATCCGAGGCGGACTCTCTAACCACTAGGCCACCGCAGCGGTCGCTCCCTAGATTCGAACACACGAAGATGGAGATGAGATGTCAACAATCTGTAAGGATCGCCTTAGATGAATCGGCCTCCCAGGACTCCTATTGTTATTTGGCAAAGATCTTTTTGAAATAATTAAAATATTTTTTGCATTTGGTTCGTACTCCCATTGGTACTAAGAGGAACATCTAAAAAAAGAAGAATAACTACAACATTTAAGTTTTGGTAAAATGTACATAACCGTGTTCACTTTTTCTTTCTCTGTTCACACTTTTATGTGCATCACTCCATGCCATGTACTGGAATAAATAAATGTATTTCGTTTCTCAAAGATTATTTTTAAAGTCATTTTCTCTGAGTTAGGTTTATATCAAACTTTTTCATTCTTGACAGATCATATGACGGTAGAGGAGAACCATGAGTAAGAAAATAATCTCCCACAACCCCTCAACCCCCTTTGATTTTTTTTGGTTATCATTCAAAGGAGGACAAGATCATAAAAATTATTCCACTTCACAGCTGGCGTCTTTGTTTTTATGAATGTAAGTGTTTAATTATCTAATATAATAATTTACCCTTAAGCAACCTTTGTTTCTCTCATCATCGGTTCGTCACTGTCATAAATATTGCATCCGGAACCCTATCCCATAAATTTGCCGTATATGCCAATGTACAAAATTTAAAGCGAATACAATGATACACTGTAGACCTGTTTCATTTCTTTTATTTTTGGTGTTTGAGTGTTCTGACCAGCTTTAACACCTAAACAAGAGCGTCATAATCAGCTCCCCCACTTGTCTGCTTTTGTGAGATTTCTTACCTGTATCTGTGGGGGCCCCGAGTGGTCTAAAGCGGTCACCCTTACGGATCATTGCCACCTCACCTCTGTCTGCGTGGGTTCGAGTCTCAGGTTAGGCCAATGCGGTTATGTGAGAAAGCTTGCCAGTAGCTTATCGTGGGTCGGTGGTTCTTTCCGGGGTTTTTGCGGGTTCTTCCTCCACCATTAATACTGGCCGCCATGTATGGCCTATCTTGTGCTGAAAAATGGCGTTAAACCCTACAACAACAACAACAACCTATATCTGAAACAAATCCATTGTCCATATATCCTGTGGGTTCAGTGCCTGCTTTACGTCTGGCTTATGTGTAAGTAGATTTAATCTCATAAAACCGTTGTAGTTAACAGTTAATAATCCAAAACGTTTAAACAACACCGTAAATTCACATTACGTTAACAACTTTACGGTTTATTTTCTGGAAGAGTAACCGTTGAAAATTATATGATGACATCATGCACGTAGGTATTGTGCTGATAATTGTTTTTCAATGTGATTGTTTTTTTCAGCTATATATATATATATATATATATATATATATATATATATATATATATATATATATATATATATATATATAGATATATGATGATGAAACGCTGAATAAAATAATAATCGTCATTATTCACTTCACTGCAAGAGAGGTAGAAGGGGAGAGATTACGTTACAACAACCAATAAGAAGAACGAATGGGAACGGATTTGAACTGAATTAGAAAAACTTCCTTCGTGATATAAAATACAGATATTAAATATGGGAATAGGAACTCACGAACAATACAAAGAGACAAATTTCTTTCAATTTCAAATGAGAATCGTCAGACAACACAATACATTTCTTGCCTATTTTAAGCATAAAGATAGGTTGAAAATTATCATGAACCGAGCTTTTATTCTTCAGGAGCAACGTCTTCGAGTCTCCAGAAATATCAATACTTAATCTCTGATCACCTCAACCAAACACAAAATTACGATGTGCACGGATGCCAGTACGGCGGGCTGGGGTGCCCATCTCCTGCCCTCGTTGGGAAGTCAGCGGGGTTTCGCCACCTCAGGTCCTAGGACCAAAGGTCTGGACAGTTAACGCTCTTTCCAAGAATTGGAACGGTCTAGACGGATCCGCACCCCATCCCCCATCCGCAACCCCCACCTGCCAACATCTCTGATCTACAAAGTTTTGCAAAGAGTAAGAAAAGAAGAGTTCCATGTGGTCCTCTTTGCACCGCTTAAGTGGGAAAAAATTATAGATCTATTGAATTTAGCTGCGAAAATACGAAGGAAAATCTTCCTTCTTCCTTCGCCTAGTCAAGCATCGCGAATACTGGTATTACATCTGAAATCGGAGCTGTTCAGCCTGCACGCCTCATTCACAGGGATCACTTGTTTCTTATTAAACTTCTTTTTTCGCTAAACCTTTTGCAGCAAGTGTGTCTCCAGAATCCAGGGATGGCTTTGCTGTTCTACCCGAATCAAACCGATCCGGTGAGAAAAGGTAGATCTTGTTTATTTCAACCACTTGAAAAAGGAAATGATGATATCTCTGCTCAGGTTCTCTCATCGTTGATTCTAGGGCTATTCGCTCCGTCCCCGATTAAAGAAATAAATCAAGACTAAAGAAATTTCATGCGCATATCGGTTCACAGAGTTGGGGCAGTAATCACTAGTACAGCCATGGGTTAGAGGTGACAGTGGGACATATAGTTGCCTCAGATTATGCTACCTTGCCCGTATGTTCTACAGCGATCATGCCACTTGACTTCCGCTGGATTTATGGGGGTGGGGGTTGACTTTTCCCGACAAAGCGCATATAGGCATATTATCATGCTAATCCAAACCCTTTCGCATATTTGAAGCTGAAGTACGTATAGTAGGAAATTGGAGATTGCGCTTCGTGCGATGTAATGGAATGTATCTTCCTCCACATCTTACCTATGAACATATTATGATCGGGTAACGTATATAAAGAAGAAGCTTATTTTGAAATAAGATATCCCACCTTCTGTGAGACCTTTTGTGTGCAATTAGAGCGAGGGAAAGGGCTGATGGGAAGGGAGAAAATAATGAGTGTTTGACTTTTGAGGTTTACAATTGTTTTCACCAATGTTGTTAAACTCTCTGTTCTCAATATTTTTGCTTTTATATCATATAAACTTTAAAAGCTATCAAAGTCATTTTAAATAAAACCTCAAATAATCATCTCTAAAACAAATGTGCTGGAGAGAATCTAATGCAACGTCGGTCAAGAACATACACACATAAATTTAACATTATCTTTGGATGGTGCGGAGTCGTTGTAAAGTTAACATTATCGTTGGATGGTGCGTTGTCGTTGTAAAGTTAACATTATCTTTGGATGGTGCGGGGTCGTTGTAAAGTTAACATTATCGTTGGATCCATAAGGGAATCAATTGGAATTTAGTATATTTTTGTTGCTGTTGTACGGCACCCTGTGAAAATCTTATCATGACGAACGACACTGTTGGGGCCTTCTTCACGTTTAACATTCCAGTCTAATCTGAGGGAATAATCACACTGAAATTTACTAATATTTGGTAGTCTTGTTGTTTATTTATAAAACATGCTTGTCAGAAAGAATGATGTAAGTTATAAATTCGTCTTATATGAGTCACAACAAAAGAAAATATGTTTTTGTTTGTTTATTATTATTTGAAATCAACATTTTAGTAAGCGTCTCCCCATCGGCTCAATGACCTACGACACTACTGATCACATAAGCAGCCAATACCGTGCCCGACGTCTCTTTCTGTTTTCTTTTATTCGAACAACCATTTCCGGTTTTCCTGGGTTGTTGTAGATTTGTCAAAACCGTTCGTTCTATCTCAGTGTCCAAGTGAAAAACTACTCTAAAAATGGGAAATACCTTGCTTCAGTTTGCGTTAACCATGTTGCAACTTACCAATATCTTGTTCAGAATCCCTTTCCAGCACAGCATTTGGACTTAGCATTGATACTTCATGGTACAAGTGTCATGGTACAAGTGCCAGTTTCATTCTACTTCATTCCACACTTTCGCATTGCAAGCGTAAGCAACGTGTTGAAGTACAGGCAGGTTTCCTATTTGGCAATTAGAAAGTACCAGTTAGAAAATTACAATTATACAAATGCCAATTAGAAAATACCAGTTAGAAAATAATAATCCTACAAAAAAATGCAAATTAGAAAATGCCAATCATAAGCATATACTAGAAGTTATTGTTATTATTTTGCTCTATTTAAGTATTATTCATAAATTTTTATTATGTAGCTATATTTAAGTATTTTTCATAGTAGCAGAAAATATTACTCGTGACTAAGCATGGATTTAGTCAAAACTATTGGCAAAAGACGATCTAAAACTTTGGAGGGTAACCATGAACTTGTACGATATATATTAACTTTCAGAGAAATGTTACCTCTATGCTCCAGAGCTACTCATACATTGACTATTTACAATGGTTCTAAACTGTGAAGTAAAGCGGGTTGAGATTCAGATGTCTGTTTATAGTGTACAAATATATCTTTACCTTTGCAATATTTCGGTCATCCAAACTCAAATTCTCGACCACCGTGTATGTTTATCACCTAAGGTCAACTAAAGATGCAGACGGCTTTACGAACTAAATGAATAATTGAAATGCGAGCTGCTAGCAATGTTTAAAATAAGACAATTTTAGTTTGTTACTAATGTGTTTCTGAACGACAGGGAAACGTTTTTCCTTACACAATAACTTCTAAGTTTTTGACCGATAAAATGCGTGTTTTCTTCTTTCAGACATCTCCTTTAGCACAAAACCCATACCTGTGTTCTGTTCTTTTAATGATTCGCTTCAAATTGCTTCAATGCTCTTTCGAAGTCATATATGTATGTATGTATGTATGTATGTATGTATGTATGTTGTATACCTTTGATCATTTAAAGATTGTTGATATTAATTTATTTAACAACACAATTTCACACAAAAATTGAGTTCATTCTGGGAACGAACGATGAAGCCATGACTATGAGTATTTCTAATCTGAGAGAGAAAAAGGGAAATAGGTTTTTGTTTTCAATAAATAAATACAATTATATATATATATATATATATATATATATATATATATATATAACATCCATAAACAAGCGTACTCAGTAGAGGAGGTGTACGGTCTATTTTGTTTTCAAACAAACGCACAAAACACAAATGAACACACTGGAAAACAACACACGTCACGCGTGATATTGCTTCAGGAAATGTGTAATAGTGTCTCAAGATATGGAAATGATTTAGAGGGACACATTAAACTATTGGTTTACAGGAAATGGAAACATTCTGAACTGTCAGGAGCGGCTTTGCCACTCGTGACGATACATTATTCCCAGTTCACTAGTGAAATATTTCTTTATATTCGCTAAAAAAAAAAGTAGATACCTTCTATATATTGGTTTTATCTCCTTCTCTGCAATAAAGACATTCATCAAAGGAACCTAAAATAAGTTCTTTATTATATGATTGGAATGAATAAATTTACGAAAAAACAAAAATAACAACAAAAAGGAAGAAGAATAAATTGGTGTCTAAAGGTACTGAGGTGATTGAAAGAAGTCGATGGAAGTACTGATTTGAAAGGAAACAATATTTTCTGTTGTGATCATTTTTCTATTTTAGCGATTTGGTTTTCGTCTTTGAATCAATTGATCACTCTTGTTCTCTTGGAGTTTGATAGGATGTGTGTGTATTATGAAACAATGATTATCCAATCTCTTTGCAGGTGCACATGAATGTGTTTTGTGTAAGTATAGTGCCTCCTCCATTGAGTACGCTCTTCTATGTATGAAACATCACCCTCGTTTGACCTGCGTAATGTTGTACTTTTATGAACGAAAAAAGTGTACACACTACTGCACTCCCTTTGTATTGATGATAATATGTTGGATAATCTGTGAGGATGTCGGACATTAATTCAGACTCATTCTACCTGTACGTATGTGTATATGAAGACAATAATAAAAACCCCTCCCCCATTCACGCGCGGGGCCCCATGTGAGTACGGCATTTGGAAGAAACTTTAAAACAAGTTTTATATCATATTGAGCTTTAATTGCCTTCAATCGCTTTAAAATTACTCTCTCTCTCTCTGTCTCTCTCTGTCTCTCTGTCTCTCGCTGTCTTTGTGTGTGTGTATATATATATATATATATATATATATATATATATATATATATATATATATACTAACGATCGGGGCCCCTGTGAGCGCGAGGCTCCATTAGGCCAAATCGGCCACCAGTCGTCATAAGACCGACTCTGCCATTCCAATTCTCTTTGCAAGTGTGATTCTATTAATGTTTGTATGAATAATATACTACACCCCATTTTAAAATATGATTGAGTGTTAAAAAAATCACACTTTTTCCCTTCTTGTATGTGTCATGATATGTATGTATGAAACAAACAATGTTTGCTTCAAAATTAAAAAAAAAAAAATAACAAATGGTAACATAAGGATTGCAGGGACGATATATACAGTTCTGTCCATTTTCACCAAACCTGGAATAAAATTATTATTTTATTTACAAGTATGGACAGTGTTTGCGTTAACTATAACAGAGACACTGTTATTTTCAAGTATTGGAATTATGAAGATAACCCAAACAAAACGCGCGTGCGCATTCTCCCCGTAATAAGACCGCTGAATCAAGCAACAAATTAACATTTAATTACATTTGTAACTTGTTGCGTTGTTACTGACAGAGTTCATACAACGTTACTGTTGAGGCTCTGGAATAGATCACGCTTTCTTGTCAGTATATTATAACAGAATCGGAGCTTTTGCGGTACGTTCCCAAAATACAATGTTCCAGAATTAATGTTAAATTCGCATTGCTCCCATTGCAAAGTCCGTAGTGTGAAATTCCCATACCCTCCCAAATTCTTTTCACCATAATACTTCGATTCAAGAACCTTCCTTTCCGTACCGTCATACCCCCACCCCCATAAATGAACATTTACCCCACCCCCACTCCCGTTAATCTGATGTCACCTGTTCAGTAAATAACGCTTCAGTAAATGAACGTTTCTAGAAGTCAAACGACATATAGACAGTATCTGTGTATCCAATTTCTGGGCGAAGTAATAGTCAGTTTTATGGGGTGCAAACATGTTTTATAATTCATAAATGGTGTACCAGTTTTAATGTTATTGATGGACTAAAGTAGTTCTTTTGACACAAGCGTGGCAGTTGTATAGTGATATGACTGTTATTTATCGATATAAATAAAAACGAATGGGGGATGTGGTGCGTTTTTCTAGAACTTAATAATTGATGCCGTGTTTAATATTTTTATTCCGGATTCGTGTCCTCTCTCAAGTAATTGAATACGAGACAGATGTTGCCTTATCTTTCACCGATGAAGAAATTATCATGGGAGACTTTAATAGTGATATCATCTACAATTCTAACACTATATGACTATACGATACAATTACACGACCTTACACAGGTAATCAAGGCTCCAACAAGAGTAACACCTTTACTTCGACTCTGATCGACCGCATCAACACTACCTACCCTGACAACCTCTATGAGATAAACGTACCCTGTTTATTCATTAGTGATCACTATCCCACATGTGCTACTCGTAAGCAACAGAGAGCAAAGAAAGACAATTTACACTAAAATATGCAATATCGATGCTTAAAAAAAAATTGAAAGTGAATTCCTCTCTGAACTATCAGAAAATATTAGCTCATTAACGATCCCATACAAATCAAAAGAATTAAACGATCACACCAACCAGAATGGTATGCTAATCAAATCGCTAGGGCGCAACGTAAACGAAACTACAATCATAAATGTAAAGATTGTTACAAATAACCGTTTATGACGGAGTAAAGTCATATCATTCATTGCAAAACTCAAGCACACCTTTTTTTTTTTTAAGAAGCCACTGTTAAATACATATATCTATGAAATAAATATGCAGTACTTGTTGCAGGGTATTCAGGGCTTTTTCAACCCTAAGAACAACGCCCTGGTTCAGCAAAGTTCAACGAAGTTATACATTACGACTTTTTAGTGCTTAGAATGCGGGACAATGGAACCCTAACTGATAACTTAAGTACAAAAGTATGTTTAACAATTGTCATATTTAAATGTTTATACCGGATGTAATGTTTAGTTGAAATGGTGGTTTCGTAGAACATGCCAGTGTTCCAAAACCAAAAGTAGTGTTGCAAACCTGACTTGGTACTAGTTATTATTTTAGAAAAAGCTTTTAAAAAATATGCAAATGCTATTTTTATATTAGGCATCATTTTTTAAGAATATAATAGTAAATGATAGTTTTGGTTAGTAATGGAGTTTAATAATTAATGTTTAATACTAAATAAGATCAACTCCAATATAGCTGGAAGGAAGCATGAATCCAGCAGATACTACCGGAAGAGCAGGCTGTACTGTAATATACATCATTTGCACAGTTCAGATCGTGTTTAGCGTCACTTATATCCTTGTTTCTTCTACAAAATATTCGATGAAATGTTTCCTTTATTAGGAGTAAAGACAACAAGCTTTGTAAAATTTAACAAATAATTTATTTCCCTAGAAAAACAAGGTAAAAATGAGAAAAAGTACTTACGGTTTACAAATCAAATCCAAAAATAATCCAAGAATTAGAAACTAGAAGTCCTATTATTAAAAAGTCGTAAATGAATCTCAGTTCAAATCCCGATGAAATTCAAGATGGAAAGCGATGACGTTTTCGATAGTCAGCGTTGTACTGATGTGTCAACAGTTCTTTGTTGAATCACAGAAAATAATATTCCAGTTTTGAATTCCGAATAAATTTCAATGAATATCTTTGTCCAAGAATTTTGTATGAGCACGTATATATTCTCCAGGGAAAAGTATCACTAATTCCATAAAATAAAATTTCAACTCAAACTGTTCACAACATAACACCTTTAAGTGTCAAAGATTTAGAGCCTGATTGGCTAATTCTTATGAAGAAAACAGTTATACACTAAGTTAAGACGCAAAACAGATTCCCGTATGAGGGTCACGTGGTCATTCTTCCAGAAAAACATAGATGCTTTTTACATGCCTAACATCACGTACTGCAGGTATGGCCTAGATTCCACTGAATGGATCTTACTCTTACAAAGAATAAAAGAAATGTAAAAAAGTTGTTTACCAGAACTCTTACTGATTTCTGAATCAAGTTCAGGAACTAGATACAGTGTTTCATTATTAGTTGTTTATCAAAATTAACAGTCAGGTCAAACAGAACTGAATTAATTCTCTGGACAATTTCAAATCCAGAAAATAAAGTTACGTTACAATAACATGTAATGGAATAAAAAATGTAAAGCAAATAATTAAATTACATATACATAACACTTCCCCCAAGAAAAGAAAAGAAATATTTATATAATAAAGCTTTCTTTTTAACATAGATAAATTATATACGAAGTTTTTAAAAAAAATAACATAAGTAGAACTCTAATGAACTATACAAAGTGTACATGAAATAATATTTCTATACACGGGAAAGTGCATCTGCAATTAAATTGTTTTAACATGTTTATGTGGCAAAGTTGTTTTTGTTTTCGCCTCCCAGGAGTACTTATGATGTAATTTAAATCATTTACTTTATTTTCAAACCGTGTAGGGGCCATAATACTTGGCCTGAAGAAGATTTTGTGGTATGGGCAAGAGAGCCAGAACTCTATCACCAGGCTGAAAACTCCTTTCCTTTGAGTTTTATCATGCCTTAATTTCATTTTTGACTGAGTAGAGTGCAGATTCGCTCTTGCAACCTCAAAAGCCTTTGACAACGTATACTTAAAATCAGAAACATAATCGACAAGATTCATTTCGCTATCTTCACTAGAAAGAAGTTTCTCTTTCAACAACTTCAATGGTCCACACGCAGTGTGTCCAAAAACTAATTCAAAGGGATTGAATCCTAAAGATTCTTGAACCGATTCCCTAACAGCAAACAATAGTAAATGAATTCCTTCATCCCAATCTTTACCCGAATCAAAACAATATGATTCAATCATATTTTTCAAAGTCTGACAAAATCTTTTACTAAAGTAATTCAAACATAACTTGCTGGAAAATTATAGACATTATATTTGACCCTTGATCAGATTGGAAAGATTTGGGAAGGCCAATTGAGTTAAAAAGAACAAAAAAAAAAAAAAAAAAACTTTAATCAAAGCCTTTACAATTGTTTTAGTTTTAACATTCCTCAAAGGAATAGCCTCTGGGAATCTTGTTGATGCACACATAATGGTCAACAAGTATTGGTTGCCTGACTTGGTCTTAGGTAAGGGACCAACACAATCTACAATTATTCTGCTAAATGGTTCGTCAAATGCAGGAATAGGTTGCAGATGAGCCTTAGGTATATTCTGATTGGGTTTTACTACCATTTGACAAGTATGACAAGATCTGCTGTATTTACAAACATCACTTTTAATTTTTGGCTAATGAAAGTGATTCAAGATCTTGTGATAAGTCTTACTATTCCCTAAATAACCAGCCAAAGGAGTTTCATGGGCAAGACTAAGAATTTCCTGTCAGTATGATTTTGGAACTAGAATCTGATAGTTCACCGACCACTCGTCACCAGCAGGTACCTCGGGAGGTCTCCATTTTCTCATAAGAATTCCATTTTTAATGAAATAACAGACAGGTACTTCATTGGCTTCAGTTTCACTAATGGCCCTCTGAAACAAACAGGAGATTTCAGGATATTTTTCCTGTTTGACGACGACTGTCATGGGTCCTGAGACTAAGTTTGATGACAAACTTACACAATGGAGAGGGAACATTAACAAAGCCGGACTCTACTCCCTGAATAAGACACTCTCACTAGAAGAAGACTTCTCAGAAAAAGGCAAAGTACCTGATAATAAAAGACTCTGAGAAGCTCCTGTGTCCCCTAAAATTTTAATAGGGATAGGATTGGCCGAATCACCCAAGAGTGATATAGAACCCTTCTACATGAATGGTTCATAATTCTCCATAATAAAATCAGACTGGGGTTTATTAGACTCAACAAATGTATTGCTTTCAATACATGACCGTGACCTTGACCTCTTAGAAATAAGAGCATTTGGGGAAAGGTCTGTCTTGATTCTAATGCTTATTTTTCAATTTGAAGCAATCATAAATAACGTGTCCATTCTTCTTGCAATAGGTACACGTAGGAAGAGACAAGGATTTTTGATCAAGCTTATCAGAAGTTTGGTTTTTAAAAGTTGTGCCATATATGATTTAGAAGGGCTCGTATTAAGCTGAAATACCTTTTTACTAGAAGACTGCTGAGTGGAAGACTTGCCTACAAAACGAACTGTTTGAGCTAAGCAGTACGAGCAGCATTTTCCAAGGTTTCGATCTTATGCTCGTCAAGATAAGTCTTAATGTCGCTATGGACAAATTTCTTGAACTCTTCAAGTAATACGTGTTGTCTAAGACTTTCATAATCTTGATCAACTTTCTTGGCTAAACACCATTTGTCAGAGAACTGCTCTTTTTCTCTTGCAAATTCGACATGAGTTTGTCTAGCTTCTTTTTTATAGTTCCTGAATTTTTGCCGATAAGCCTCAGGGACTAACTCATAACCCTTTAAGATGCATTCCTTAACCAGATCATAGTCAGCATTTTGTTGTACTGACAGTGAATGGCAAATATCACTAGCTTTACCAGTAAGTACACATTGTAATAATGGAGTCCAATGCTCCCTTGGCCATTTCAAATTTTCTGCAATTTTTTCAAAACGAAGAAAATATTTGTCTACTTCTTTTTCTCTGAAAGGAGGCACTAACCTAATATTCTTAGTAACATCCAAACTTGAATTTTTATCTAAAGTGGGAATGTGCTTTTCACTTGCCAGTTCTATTTCTTTTATTCTTAATTGATATTCCCTCTCCTCCTTCTCTCTTTGCATTTGCATTTGCATCTGTCTCTCTCTCCTCTGTCTACGCTTGTAATTGCATTTGCATCTGTTTCTCCTCTTTCTGTCTCTCTCTTTCCTCTTTCTCCACTTGTAACTGCATTTATTTCTCACTCTCCTCTTTCGGTCTCTCTCTCTCTCCTCTTTCTTCGCTTGTAACTGCATGTGTTTCTCTCTCCTCTTTCTCCAATAGCATTTATTTTTCTTCTTTCAGTAACTGAATTTGATTTTCTTCTTTATCTTTCTGAAGTTCCAGCTTTCTTAACTCTAATTCCATCTTGTATTTTAATTTTAATTCCTTTGCTTTTATGTCAGAGTCTGATACAGACTTACTGATCGAAACCAAAACATTTTTATCCAAAACACCCTTTTCCACCAAATACTGGACCAAAATTTTTTTTTTAAATTTTATTTCTTGCTTCGTTAAAGAAACTTTTGCCTCAGAAAGATCATATTTTCTGGCAAGTTGAAGCAATTCATCTTTTTTCAAACAGTCCAACTGCTCTTGGGTTGGATTTGAAAGAAAGATCTCCACTTTGGATGATATTGTAAAAAAGCCAGTTGATTTCACTAAAGATTTCTAAAATGTGAAATAATACTTTTGATTAAAAAAATTCAAAAGATAGGGGAATTTAAATTTCAAAAAACAAAGTTTTCTGAAATATGTTTGACACAATTCATATATCCCAAGGAAGAGGCCCCAATTTTCTTATTACGAGTCTAGGCTCTTACAAAAGGTAACAAGAAAGAGTGGAGACAACAAGTTTTGTAGAATTTAACAAATAATTTATTTCCCTAGAAAAACAAGGTAAAAATGAGAAAAAGTACTTACGGTTTACGAATCAAATCCAAAAATAATCCAAGAATAAAAAATAGAAGTCCTATTATTAAAAAGTCCTAAATGAATCACAGTTCAAATCCCGATGAAATTCAAGATGGAAGTCGATGACGTCTTCGATAGTCAGCGTTGTACTGATGTGTCAACAGTTCTTTGTTGAATCACAGAAAATAATATTCCAGTTTTGAATTCCGAATAAATTTCAATGAATATCTTTGTCCAAGAATTCTGTATGAGCACGTATATATTCTCCAGGGAAAAGAATAACTAATTCTATAGAATAAAATTTCAACTCAAACTGTTCACAACATAACACCTTTAAGTGTCAAAGATTTAGAGCCTGATTGGCTAATTCTTATGAAGAAAACAGTTATACACTAAGTTAAGACGCAAAACAGATTCCCGTATGAGGGTCACGTGGTCATTCTTCCAGAAAAACATAGATGCTTTTAACATGCCTAACATCACGTACTGCAGGTATGGCCTAGATTCCACTGAGTGAATCTTACTCTTACAAAGAATAAAAGAATATAAAAAAGTTGTTTACCAGAACTCTTACTGATTTCTGAATCAAGTTCAGCAACTAGATACAGTGTTTCATTATTTAGTTGTTTATAAAAATTAACAGTCAGGTCAAACAGAACTGAATTAATTCTCTGGACAATTTCAAATCCAGTAAACAAAGTTACATTACAATAACATATAATGTAATTTTAAAAAATTTAAAACAAATAATTAAATTACTTATACATAACCATGTGTGTATATATATATATATATATATATATATATATATATATATATATATATATATATATATATATATATATATATGGGGGGGTGATCTGGAAGAATGTGGTAGATGATATATGCTTTCTTCCTGTAACACTGAACACCTAATACAACGAAAAGCTTGTTTCCTGGTCACTGCAAACCTAATACAATTAAAAGCGTGCTACTGATCACTGTTAACCCAAAAACAATGATAGCAGATGCGAGCATTGTTTTTAAACTTTAGACTTCTGTTGGGCTGTTGATTAGCTGACGGGTAAGCTGATAACCAGAACTCGTGTTTTAGTTTGTATTTGTGTACAGTGGTATCTTTCAGGTACAAGATGCACGACATATCTACTTGTGCTGGAATCATTTGTTCACAAATAAGTAATGGTAATGTTATTTTCAGGTAAGAGGTTGTACAGTGTGGAGACGTAGAGAGGCTGATCAAGAAGCGCAAAGGTACTGATGACACAACTGTCTACCTCGTCACCACTGAAGACATCTTGGATTGCTACTGGTCGTGGTGGCAGGGATCGAAAGGCAAAGATGCTGTGTACCAAGCAAGCCTACATCACTACGAGACCCCTTGAGCTTTACAAGTTTTACTGTGTTTAGTGCTAGTGAATGAATAAGCGGCCTATTGTTAGAGGTGTTGTTTTGAGACCTCTTCTTGCATGTGAGTTTAGCTCGAAGAGTCAGGTGGATCTCATTGATATGCAATCCGTGCCCCATCATGGCAACAAACCAGGACCATTTGATCAAGTTTTGTGTGATTCGTGCAATTACATTCGAACGTAGTGACGAGGTTACCTTGCACTTGATGGATATTCTTCTACTGCTTGGTGCACCAGCCGTGTTTCAGTCTGACAAAGGGTCAGAGTTCACTGCACAAGTGTTTCGTGAGTAACAAAAGCTGTAGCCGGAGCTCAAGCTTGTGCTTGGAAAACCCCGCCATCTACAGAGCCATGGTTCAGTTTGAAAGAGGCACCGGAGACATCAAACATATGCTGACAGTCTGACCTGGGGACAGCAACACATCCGACTGGTCATTTAGGGTGAAATTTTTTCAGCTTCCAAAGAAAAGTGCCTACCATGCAGGAATACAAAGGTCGCCATATGAGGCACCGTGTGGCTGTAAAGCAAAACTCGGACTGGCAATGAAGATTTGTTGTCTTTGGTGGCACCTAACCAGCTGTCAGACAACAGAGCATCCACTGAGCAATATACACCGGCATCTACCCAGCCTGGCACTCCACCACCCACTCCATCTAAAACGTCGCCACCCACCCTGCTTGACTTGACGACATCCTCCCAGCCTGAGACACCACCATCCACTCAGATTCAGTATCACGCACATAAATATGCTTAACTGTAGCTGATATTCATATTTGTAGAAAGATGACATAGGCATCATTGATTTCTTGAAATAACAGGACTAACCTTTTAGTAATTTCATGAAATTACTTAAAATTTTAGGGATTTCATGAAACTCCTGACTTCGCGAACTTACTGAAACTTTCAGGGTTTTCGCGAAATCACTGGTTTCACATTTGTGCTGTAACATATTAAAATGTACAACATTCACATTATGTGAAATAAAATGCATAAGTACATCAAATACTATCACAGACTGTCGGTAATAGGGACGTTAGTAGAAAAAGTAATACAACTGTATTTTAATAAAACTTACATTTTAAATATGTTTTTAAAGCAACCATATTATGATTTAATATCATTAGGTAAAATATTAAATATTAATACACTATTTTATTTTAAACGTTTTAAGACATTTCGGTCTATTTCTGGGGATTCTTGGATGATTTTTACTAGAAGAGAACGAGATGGGGCTGTTCATTTGAGACTGGAGTAAATGTGTTCAGATAAGCTGGTGTTTTGAACTATGCACATGTTGACTGACTTCATTGTAATGTACTCTAACTAGACAGGTACCCATATGAATTTGTAAAACAAAGTTTCAATCGTTGCTGAATATTTTTTAAAAATTTTTAAACTAAAAGATCTTTAGGCACAGTCTTTTGCATTTTTCAGAATTTAAGATAAACAGTTATATATTGTCACCCAGAGGGTATGTTTATTTTCAGCCAAAAGTAAAGTAATGTTACCAACCATTTATGTTATTATCAAAATGTCTTAGCTGTCTCATAATGTGTGCGCCCCTTCAGGCGTTGGAAATAATGTTGAATTTTCTGTACATGCTCAGTTAAGACATTCAAGACACTCGAGAGCATATGCATATTGCTGTGATCAAACGAAATTCCAATTTGGTAGATGCTTCACTTCTTTTTTTGGTCATACAATCAAAGTACAGTAATTTTATAATTAATAATTACATACATCTTTAAACCATGTTAATACCTGAGTGCAATTCTTACATGTGTTTTGAAAATAAAAGGACCCTAAGGGGACAAAAGCGAGAATCATTTTTCGGTATTTAATTTTGCCGAAATCCAAAACCTAATGATTAATTACATTGCGTCTAAGTCAGCACAAACACCAAAGGAATTTGAACCTAAACCTAAAAGGCCTACAGCAGAGAAACTTTGAGTTCTGGAAATTTGCTTTTACCTCCATCGATACCGATTAGCATAAGAAAACATATATCCTAACGTATCAAAATATGTGAACGTTCAAGATATATTGCTTCATGTGAAATAATAAAAAGCATAAGTTTAAACTTAATCCCAATAAGTGATCATGAAAGTTTTCTTAAATTTAAATCTGGGACCAACAGCTAGGATTAACGTATTAATTATCATCCTTGGGTGATAACGACCGTACTCTGGAAAATATACTAAGTTATTATTATTATTATTATTATTATTATTATTATGATAAGAGATGAGTACATCCATGCATTAATCATTTCGAGAGTTTCCGCAGCAGTGAGTTGTCGTTCATAGATCCAAAATATTGATATATAACCTGTATGTTACTTCACATGTGTGTGTGTGTGAAGAGGTGAAGGCAGAGAGAGAGAGAGAGAGAGAGAGAGAGAGAGAGAGAGAGGTAAAATATAACATAATTATGAGAGTGAAATAAATATTAAAGTAAGTGAATACTTCATGTTTGTACTTAAGTGTTTTCGGTGTGTGTGTGTGTGTGTGTGTGTTTACACATCAACATTGTGAGTTCTTATCGTGTTGCTTTTGTATACACAGCATCATTGAGATGGCTGTCAGAAATAGACGTGTATTCTCTCATTTGTAATATAGTTATCGTAAAATTTGCGTTATGTCAGATGTCATCCTATTGTTGATATGCAAACACGAGATATTCATCCTAATGTAGGCAATCATTACAACCTCAAAGTTGATGTGGAAACGCGTCACGTGATAGAACCTCTCAAAGTCGATTGGTGCTTCTGCCATCCAAGATATTTTGATGCTGTCGTGTCAGTAAGTGGATGAAAAATCAGTGCTTTTGAGATATAGTTTGGTAAAATATTTTGGAGTTAACTTTCAGAAGCATTTATAGCAAATGATCATTCTCATTTTTAACTTTTAACACTTACTTTAATGATCAAAGGTAACTAAAATTCTAAAGCAAGCGACTTTCATTCCGTAATAATTCTACATGTACTATTTTCTGGCATCAAATACATTTCGAAAACAAAGCGTAAAATTAATTTTGTGGATATCATAGGTTCATATTTAAATATTGCAGATAGTGTTTAAAACGTATTTAGGAATCTTCATAAATGTTCCAGAAATCATTATGACCTATGCAAAGGTCGACTGAAAGAATCTAAGCCTAAACTATAGGATGTGGTATCAACTGAAAAGACGAGAGAGAGAGAGAGAGAGAGAGAGAGAGAGAGAGAGAGAGAGAGAGAGAGAGAGAGACTGTTTCGCCTTTTAATTATGTTTCCAGTGGATGACAAATCATAACTCTCCAACATGTTTCACATAGAGAACATTTTTCACATAGTCAACTAGTTCTCTTCTAAAGAAAGATAAAAATATTTCAGACTTTCAAAGCTTTTAAGCTTTAATATATTTACATAACCGTCTAATGGCTATTTATGAGTTCAATTTCAAAGTCTACCATGTTCTTTAATTGATAATCTGTTTTGATGTACCTTAATTGAAACATGATCTAACTGTTCTTAGTGTTTACTTCCACCCTAGGCTTAATTGTCTCTTCACATGTTATTTGAGACCATATAAATCTTGTAAAGCTTACATAAATTTTACATTTTAAAGGTTGTCAATGGTTTTAAAAATATTGGGCGCATGAATGATCTCGAGATGATATCAGTTCGTTGGAAAATATATTATCAGGTTTTGTCATTCTGCATGATAATGTTGGAGAAGAAAACATGATGGATAGATGGATGGACGCAGTGGCAAAATAGAGGGCAGATTATTGGAGAAACAGTGCTTTTAAAAACAAAATGTGTAGCCTCATCAGGAAATAATCAATAATCGTGATAATTATTCTTTACCTGCAGATTATTCGATTGCAACAAAGATCAAATTCTAAGAGAAATTTTATAAACTTTGCCATGACTGTTTTGCGATTGAGCAAGTGTGTTGTCTATATAAGGTTACTAGTATGGATCAATGTATAAATAATAATGTCTGCAGTATAAATCTTGCAAGTTATGATCAGAGATTTTTTTCTTTTAATAAAAATCTGCTATTCCCATCGGGCTTAAAAATTGTAGACATCGTTTCATTTCGGTTGATTATTGCTAGTCAATGCAAATCAGTTTAGTCTTAAAAGGTCTGGAGCTTCGACGAACTGAATAACTAAAAAAACTTTAACAAAAGATTAGGCATTTCGCACTAACGTGGGGGCCATATTTTCGCAATACACATGCCATAGATCCAGTTGCTTCCACATCGACATTTGGCGCATGTTGCTAAGCAAATCAGTGTTTTGAAAAATTGCCCTCTTTCTCACGAAAAGCTCGAGTATATAGCAAAGACATAAACGAATTTTTCAGAGAGCTTATTACTTGAACTGGTAGGATTTCAGCTTGGTGATTTTCTTCATGCTCACGTGCCTTGACTTGAAAGAATCATGTATGAAAAGTTTAAAGTAGTGGAATTTCCCGAGACATATGACGGGCCATGCCTGGCTAGCGCAGATGGGCGACCAACTTATGGCGACCGGGTTACTATTCGACACGCTATTTAAAGTGAACACCCACTCTGCAACTGACCAAAAAAGGTTAAGATGTAAAAGAAAGCTCCGCCCCCCAACTTCCCTATTATCCCCTTCTAATCAAAGTAAAACCCATATTCTCCGATAACCTGCCTATCATCCTCTCCTAAACAAAACTAATTCAACCGCCCTTCTTTTCCCTTTAAAAATACCAGCGAAGTGTAAGGAGAAAAAAGAGTAGAGATATACACACATTCACAAACATATATTTCTATAAATATTAATAACGGCGGAAAGAAGAAAAAACACACTTACGAATAACGTCAGCGAACATTAACAATCTAAGATGTGCATTAGAATGTATCGGACAATGACATTAGTGCTGTGTCATCGGGGTTTAGAATTTGTAACGTTGTTTTCCAACATGCTTTGTGCCACACGTTTACAAGTTATCTAATAAATGATGTTGTACAGTTAGTATTATAATACATCTGAACTATTTATTTGGTATTATTGCTACTGAAATAAGTATTTTCATTAATGAAAACTACAATGAGAACATCTGCGTCTGTCACATTTATTTTATGAACCATTCATAATGGGTTTCTTTATTAACTTCGAACAAAACAAGGAAATCGCTGAGGTTCTTAATTCTTTTATAAGAATGAGCTGGTCTGCGTTTGTGAAAAGAATTAATACTTACTTTAGAAGATAATTGCAAATAATGCCGATGCCGATGACCGAGATAATCCAAAGTAGCCTGTGATGATTATTTTAACATTCGAGCTATCCAAAAAGCGACTTGAGAGAGTTGAAACGACAAGTCCAAACAAATCCCTTGAATTTTAGGGGACGTACCTGTGTGTGTGTGTGTGTGTGTGTGTGTGTGTGTGTGTGTGACTACGTTCTTGGATTTAATTTACTAGTAAATTCGTATGGTACATTGTATGAACTTTACATGTAATGACATGACACCCAAAACGTTATCAGTGCACGAAAAAAACTAGTTGCGCTATAATGCCACGATTAGCGATAAATACAATATACCCATGCGACTGCAAGATAGTCGACGCAGTTTATCTACTCTACATGCTTGCCATGATGTGTTTTAACACGTTAGATACGCCTACAGATTTACTACTGTAAGCGACTAGAAATTGTGCGTGGGACAGAAGAAAGAACCAAAACATGAACCTTGTGCTTCTGAAATGTAAATAATGTGCTGCACTAAGAAGAAAACGTTAGTTTTATTAAAATAATAAATTTTTGCTGCACCATAATGAAAAAAGATGAACTTTTTTCATAAACGTGAATTTGTTGTAAAATGAAGAATTTTTTTTTATTTTTCTGCAAATGTGAATATTTTGTACCATGAAAGAATTTTTAAAAAAAATGTGAAGTGTGCTCTTGGAAAGATAAATATATTTTGTTGCACTATGAGAGAATCAAATGAATTTTATTTTGTTTTGAGTGCACATTTGTTGCATCACAAGAGGAAAAAATGAGCAATGTTTATTGGTGTAAATATATTTTTCCTGTGACATGAAATAAAAATCATGAATATCGTTGTGAAATGTTTCAGCGTGGAAGAATAAACATAAACTGTTTTTTCAATGCAAATATTTTGCATCACGAACAGAAACATGAACGTTGTTTTAGAAATGTAATATTTTTGTTGTACCACGAATACAATTAAACGTTTTGAAAATGTCTTGTGTTCTTGGCGATTGTGTTGGAATATTTAAGTACTGGAATTGTGCCTGCTGCCTCCGTTCTAAGTGTTATTGACGAAAGGTCAGGTCATCAAAGCCGAGAGGCGCTGTTTTTTGGCCATCGATTTAGTATGCTGATTGCTAGACAAGGAGGTTCAGGCAAAACTGAATTTGTCAAATCTGTGATCGAACGCGAATCACTTTTCATCGATTGTCTTTCAAAAGATATTGTGTGGTACTCCAAAGATTTTCTTTCCATCGGATTAGAATCACTCAGAATTCTTAGAGACAGACAGAAAACAATCTTTAATTAACAAACACAGACACTCCGTGTACGATAAACGACTTGAATGTACTTAAGATTTGCAGTTTTCGAACTCGAACATCTTACAGTAAACCTTTGGCTTCACGCCAAATTCTGATTTAGTTTGAAAATGCGTGAAGTTTAACTATCGTCTCAAAATATCCTAGGTAACAATGGGTAAACAAAGTCCAATCAGTGATACAACTCTCGAGTGGATACGTTATATATGAATATGTATATTTTTACCCATTTTTCTCTTTCACTATATTTCGGGCTATATTGTTAGTAACGGTGGTGGGAAGTGTAAGTTTTGTCTATAAGGGGATGATAAGGAAGCCATTTGGGAGATAGAAAAGATAACTTTATTTATAAGCCATTTAAATTTTTTTTTCTACACCTTTTTCTACAGCTTTTTCTACACCCTACCCGCATGGTCAGTACAGGAATGGATCACCGTCACTCCAAACTGTACGTTCAGTAGAAAATTTGGGTTGTTGGAGGTGAAGAAAAAAAAATTTATCTTTCACTGTTGGATAAGAAAATTCTGCCCTCAATGTCAAAATTGCTGATCATAAAGTGGAATGTTTCTATTACACTGATGGATACGAAGGATTATACTATACCAATCCTGTTGAATATATCCCATTGAACTTTCACTTTATTAATGTAATTAGGGCTAGAGTGATGCGAGTTTGGAGTGGGACCGGAAGGGATGACTCATGAGTATGCTGCACCGGATCTCAGGATGCAGAGGGTTCCGAACAAATAATATAATGAGGCTGGGGCCACTCTCTATTAAATTACTTTCAATGTTTCTTCTAGGCTTGGGAAAGGGAAAAAATTTGTCTCCCACTTGGACACCAAAGATGTTAAATATTATTTTATTATAATTTTGTGTATGTCTTATTTGTTTCCGATGAAATAAAGTATCGATATATCTATCAATACATACACACTGTATCCATACATACATAACTGGTAGCTGATAGATCCTACAAGTGGAACTTCGATGTTCAGGCCACCCTACTTATGTAACCACTTTCGTATAGTCCCGATAATGGTCGTATTAGCGAATATTCACGATATATTGTGCTACTCAGTGATACATATTTATAACCTTTTATGCGTTATATATGCAAAATACTCTAGGTCACACATATACATGAAACAGTGGGCCACGTCGCCCAATGGTACGTCATATACATGAACGTAGATTGGTTTTTATTTCCTGGAGACAGTAAATGGGAAGCGAATAGTACGTCTTTTATGTCTTTTGTTTAACCAACTTGTCATGCCTTTAAACAATCCTTCAATTATTTCCCACAGAACATATACTATGAATACAATTATGATTCATGCATATTCCCAATACGCAGATATATCCAATGGTACCTAATTATTTGCAGGAATTTATTTCTTCAGCCATTTACAATTTTATAAAACTCATCTTGCCGGGGAAAACTGATTGGAAAATCGAAATTGCCCTTGGAACATTTGAGCTTGCTCCAAACAAAATATCCCAACATGAGTGAAACATTAAGATAAATTATGGAAATCGCGTTATATATATATATATATATATATATATATATATATATATATATATATATATATATATATATATGCAATAAACTGACAACGAACAGTGCAAAACTAATATCTAACTAGCCTGAGTGCTTTCGACTCTTAATGAGTCTTTTTCAAAGGCATATACAAAACATAGACAAGACAAACAAATAAAACAGAAAAACCGTAGTGTTTGCAAAACTTTACATGGCTGTTTCTACAGGAATTAAACCTTTAAATGTATTATGTTTCAACTAGTTTATATCAACTTGTTGCGGATACTGGGAAATATTTGTATTAACGTAGAAATCGATGAGCCATAACGACATCTGTTATTTTGTGTACATTTATGTAAGCACAAATTACATCCCGGATATTTCATTGTTATAGTCGTAATTGTAGGCTATTAAGCAAATTTAGAGAATTTTTCAAAAGGAAAATGTGTCGGCTGCAAAAGATAGTTTTATTTGTGCATGGCTGTCTTTTTCTAGTCTTCTTGGTTTAAACCGCTTGGTTTCAATGTTCTAAGGCGGCGTATCCAGTAAGATTCCTTTTCTTTCCTGGTTTGGGAACTCCAGTTGGGGTTGTTAGCAATTGCAATAAATGTTATATCACTGAAAGTGTGGCCAGGGGAGGAGAAGTGTTCTGCGACCGGGCTTCTGTACATCTTTTTTCTCATCCAATCAGATCTATGAAGGTTGATCCTTTTGTGTAGCTTTTCAGTTTCTCTGACATACTGAAGCCTACAGATCTTACATGTGATGAAATAAATTACATTCTCAGTTTTGCATGTTTTGTTTGGACCATGTATGTTTAGTTTTTCTCTAGTCACTGTGCTAGAAAATGTCCTGGTCTCTATCATGTGTTGACAGGTTTTGCATCTTTTATCGCCACAGGGGCCAGATTGACTAGGGTGGTCTTGACTAGTGATTGGCGTTAGCTTCGCTCTAACTAGGATGTCCTTGGGGTCTTTTGGTCTCCGGTAGGCTACTACAGGTTTGTTCGGAAAGATTAACTTTAGTGCGTCCGACGATTCCACGATGGGCCAGTGTTTCGCAATGATTTTACCTACTTTGGGGTTGTCTGGATGGTAGGTCAGGATAAATAGTATCCTATCAGCCTTTTCCTTCTCTCCATATTTTAGTAAGTCATCGCGGTTTGTTTGTTTAGCCCTTTGGGTTGCCTCCACAATCAGGTCTTTGTCGTAGCCTCGGCAAATTAAATGTTTAGATAGCTCTTCAGACCGTTTTAGGAATGTTTCATCGTCGGAGCAAATTCTGCGTATCCTGAGTGCCCGGCTATATGGAATGTTCCTAATGCAGTGTTTTGGATGACAGCTGGTGGGGAGGAGATACTGGTGTTTGTCGGTTGGTTTCGAGTAAATGTCTGTATGGAGTTTGTTTTCTACCAGTCTGGTTGTTGTGTCTAGGAAAACGTGGTTTGAGTTGGAGATTTCTGCCGTGAATTTTATTGAAGGATGGAAGTTGTTTGCCTTGGATATGAAATCGTCCAGACTTTCTCTTTCATGTTGCCACTTCATTTCTTTATCATCGATAAAGCGTACCCACTGGTATGGTGTAAGTTCAACCGATGCTAAAAGTTGACCCTCCAGTATTCCCATAAAAATATTAGCATACGATGGGGAGATTTTTTTACCCATTGCAATCATGATTCTGACACGATGCTGGCCCACTGTGAATCCAGTAATCCACTGTACTAGTATTCTTAATGTTCCATAGCCCGGGATCTGTGTCGTGAATCACACGCTCGTTTTCCGTTACAGCTTTGTGTATTTCTTCTTGTGGAATTTCACCAGCAGCAGGAATAGGTAATGGTATGTCTGGAACTGGATTGCTGGATACAATAATGGATGTAGATGGTGATACTGTATTTTGAGGAGCAGTACTAGTAACTGATATTGCACCTGGATTGAACCAAGATGTTAATTTTGCAAGTTTACTCGTTTTCCTTGTCTCCTCTGAAGCTCTTTTCCTCTTCAGTGCTCCACTCATAAAAGTACGTTTCATTTCTGCTCAAAGGGTTATACACCTAGAAAAAATTTAAATATTTTTAAATTTAATTTATTACAAATATTTATATTATAGTAGCGGGGATCCGCCCAACAGATAAAGTTAAAAAATAAGCCTATATCTTGAAAAAACTGGATTTTTCTATCCTGTCAAACTCACAAGTGCGCCGCTCAAAACAAACACTGGTACATGATGGTTATGTTACGATTAATGAAGTAGATCTCTACTGCATTGTGCTCGTGACGAATTCCGCTAGATGTCACTATTTTTTAAAATTGGGAAACGTGCTTCCCACTGCACTTTTAAAGCAAATTAAATTGCCAAAAGATCTTTCAATATTCATTAACAATATGGGCAGCATGAGGCCCCTAGAAGCGTGAGGCCCTGGGCAACTGCCCAGTGTGCCCATGCCTTAAGACGGCACTGCTCCGCAATTATCACCATAATGCATATATCTACACCTTTATTTAGCGATTGTGTGTAGAGCATTCTTCTTTTGCATACTTAGCTACAGGAACTTTTATATGGTATATGTGTAATTCCATCGTGTGGTCAATATCAATGTCAGTCTCGCATTTTCTTGAGCAGATGTAATAATGTATATATCTGCTATTTAAGACAAGTTTTGATAAATAAGGATTAAATATTTACATTTTAACTAATCAGTTACATTGTAATCAATTACACTGTAATCATAATATCTGTATGTATCAGGGATTCGCCGACATTCCAGACCCTTTTTTAGCCGCGGGCAGTTTTCAAACAATCGGCTTTTCAAAGATTTTCTTTTTATGCATGTTGCCAATTTTAAGGCAAGGAGGTGGAAATTGCTAAAAAAGTGAAATTCGTGAGAACAGTTCATACAAGCGATAGACATGTCGCACATTCCGGTTAATCGGAGACCACGGCCCCAGAAATCATAAGAACGCAAATTGCCAGAGAGGTTAACCCTTCTGAAATAATCTCACTTGCACCTATAGGGAGAGGTTTTACCTTTTGTATCCTAAACAAACAAAAAATCATAAAAGAGACCAATATCACAGTTAAAGGTAAGGTGGTCTGGGTAATGCCCTCTTCCCCCATAACTATATTGACATTCACATAACCATATTTCTAAACGAAATGCCCATGAAGGATTTTGTACACGCTTTTGAAGAACGCACACAGATAAAAATGAACCAAACAAGGATGGGGAATACAGAGGTTACTCAGAAACGATAACCGGAAATGAATTATCCAAATTGATGATGTGAAAGTAGAAGAATATTTCAAGATAAAATATGCATAGTGGTGCAAACGTGGTGCCAGTGCTACAAACTAACGAGACTCTGCCTCAACTGCGGAATAGGAGAACACATAGCAAATACAGCAACAATAGCAACAGATAAGGAATTAATCAGGGAAATAAGCCTCGATGAAGAAAACGATCAAATCAATAGAACACATAAAACATGGAAACAGAGATCCCCCTCCAAGACCTATAACTCCCGTAACGGAGAGTGAACCCAGTTTAGAAAGTGACAGTGATCCCGACTTGTCACAAAATCCAATAAACATGGATGAAAGCTAAGTCACACCCGCCAAAGATTAAAATACGAACAGAAAGAGGAAAAGAAAAGCAAAAAATAACCTAAACGCAAGCCTCAACCAAATGGAACCACTCCTCAAACCAAGAAAAATGAGAGATATTTTGAGGCCAGTCCAAGTAAACAAAACCTTATTCAAAGACCACCAAGAATAAAGAATTATTCCTCCAAAAGAAGCAGGAACACCAACACCTCAACCATAACAAAAACGAAAACCGCAACACAAGCAACGTAACCAACAGAAAAGTAACCACAACAACAACATCGGTAAAATAATACCAAAACACCCACTGAACAACCCACCCACCCACCCCAACACAAGAAACATATATTCCAAGACCAGCAACAACAAAATCCAACAGACAAACAACCACAGCAACAACTATAAAATGCATATTGCAGCAACAACCACACTAATAACCAACAACACTCTAATCCAAACACCAATAAAACAATGCATGATTCGCAAAGACACTGGTGCTTCAAGAAAGGCAAAAAATTATCTGTGCATCAAAACCCAAATGATCCGAACGACCTGTACTAATAAATTTACACTCAAAAGCAGAGAAAAAGAGAATCCCTCCTTTCTGAACTAGCTTTTGTAAACAATGCATACAATATTTTTATTCGTATATAATCTTTCACCGAATCTCATGACACTAAGCAAAATGCATCACAATGTTTTCCTTCAGGCCCGGAGTTTACAGTACACAAGAACCTGATAACCTACTTTAGTCCTTAGTACACTTTCACCAAACACTTTCACGAACTAACACCAAAGTACACACAAACTAAAATATTATGCTTGAGTAACTAACATTTTGTAACAGGTCAAAAGAATTACTTTTAAAGCAGAAGTGGGGGAGAGAGGAGAGGAGGATAAAAATGTAGCTATTTCCAAAAAATTTTCTACCCACCCCTTTATCTGTATATATACATGTTCATATCTACTTTTGCTGTACCGACAATATCTATATTATGACTCTTTCTAATATACAAAATCTACCTACGTATATTGTTGACATAGATCTATATTTTTAGATAACTTCAACACTCGGTATATGGTTGTAAGTTATCAACAGAGTTACAATGTAAACAGAAGTTTCAATATATATATATATATATATATATATATAGAAAGAATACAAATCATATGGCGAATAACAGTCCTTTCAAGTGCACTGGATCCAGCAAGGGATCACGTGTGTCTGGGATTAAATAAGATAAATGCAAAAAACTGACAACGAACAGTGCAAAACTAGTATCTAACTAGCCTGAGTGCTTTCGACTCCTAATGAGTCGTTTTCAAAGGCATATACAACACATTGACAAGACAAACAAATAAAACTGAAAAACCGTAGTGTTTGCAAAACTTTACATGGCTGTTTCTACAGGAATTAAACCTTTAAATGTATTATGTTTCAACTAGTTTATATCAACTTGTTGCGGATACTGGGAAATATTTGTATTAACGTAGAAATCGATGAGCCATAACGACATCTGTTATTTGGTGTACATTTATGTAAGCACAAATTACATCCCGGATATTTCATTGTTATAGTCGTAATTGTAGGCTATTAAGCAAGTTTAGAGAATTTTCAAAAGGAAAATGTGTCGGCTGCAAAAGATAGTTTTATTTGTGCATGGCTGTCTTTTTCTAGTCTTCTTGGTTTAAACCGCTTGGTTTCAATGTTCTAAGGCGGCGTATCCAGTAAGATTCCTTTTCTTTCCTGGTTTGGGAACTCCAGTTGGGGTTGTTAGCAATTGCAATAAGTGCTATATCACTGAAAGTGTGGCCAGGGGAGGAGACGTGTTCTGCGACCGGGCTTCTGTACAGCTTCTTTGTCATCCAATCAGATCTATGAAGGTTGATCCTTTTGTGTAGCTTTTCAGTTTCTCCGACATACTGAAGCCTACAGATCTTACATGGGATGAGATAAATTACATTCTCAGTTTTGCATGTTTTGTTTGGACCATGTATGCTTAGTTTTTCTCTAGTCACTGTGCTAGAAAATGTCCTGGTCTCTATCATGTGTTGACAGGTTTTGCATCTTTTATCGCCACAGGGGCCAGATTGACTAGGGTGGTCTTGACTAGTGATTGGCGTTAGCTTCGCTCTAACTAGGATGTCCTTGGGGTCTTTTGGTCTCCGGTAGGCTACTACAGGTTTGTTCGGAAAGATTAACTTTAGTGCGTCCGACGATTCCACGATGGGCCAGTGTTTCGCAATGATTTTACCTACTTTGGGGTTGTCTGGATGGTAGGTCAGGATAAATAGTATCCTATCAGCCTTTTCCTTCTCTCCATATTTTAGTAAGTCATCGCGGTTTGTTTGTTTAGCCCTTTGGGTTGCCTCCACAATCAGGTCTTTGTCGTAGCCTCGGCAAATTAAATGTTTAGATAGCTCTTCAGACCGTTTTAGGAATGTTTCATCGTCGGAGCAAATTCTGCGTATCCTGAGTGCCCGGCTATATGGAATGTTCCTAATGCAGTGTTTTGGATGACAGCTGGTGGGGAGGAGATACTGGTGTTTGTCGGTTGGTTTCGAGTAAATGTCTGTATGGAGTTTGTTTTCTACCAGTCTGGTTGTTGTGTCTAGGAAAACGTGGTTTGAGTTGGAGATTTCTGCCGTGAATTTTATTGAAGGATGGAAGTTGTTTGCCTTGGATATGAAATCGTCCAGACTTTCTCTTTCATGTTGCCACTTCATTTCTTTATCATCGATAAAGCGTACCCACTGGTATGGTGTAAGTTCAACCGATGCTAAAAGTTGACCCTCCAGTATTCCCATAAAAATATTAGCATACGATGGGGAGATTTTTTTACCCATTGCAATCATGATTCTGACACGATGCTGGCCCACTGTGAATCCAGTAATCCACTGTACTAGTATTCTTAATGTTCCATAGCCCGGGATCTGTGTCGTGAATCACACGCTCGTTTTCCGTTACAGCTTTGTGTATTTCTTCTTGTGGAATTTCACCAGCAGCAGGAATAGGTAATGGTATGTCTGGAACTGGATTGCTGGATACAATAATGGATGTAGATGGTGATACTGTATTTTGAGGAGCAGTACTAGTAACTGATATTGCACCTGGATTGAACCAAGATGTTAATTTTGCAAGTTTACTCGTTTTCCTTGTCTCCTCTGAAGCTCTTTTCCTCTTCAGTGCTCCACTCATAAAAGTACGTTTCATTTCTGCTCAAAGGGTTATACACCTAGAAAAAATTTAAATATTTTTAAATTTAATTTATTACAAATATTTATATTATAGTAGCGGGGATCCGCCCAACAGATAAAGTTAAAAGTTAAAAAATAAGCCTATATCTTGAAAAAACTGGATTTTTCTATCCTGTCAAACTCACAAGTGCGCCGCTCAAAACAAACACTGGTACATGATGGTTATGTTACGATTAATGAAGTAGATCTCTACTGCATTGTGCTCGTGACGAATTCCGCTAGATGTCACTATTTTTTAAAATTGGGAAACGTGCTTCCCACTGCACTTTTAAAGCAAATTAAATTGCCAAAAGATCTTTCAATATTCATTAACAATATGGGCAGCATGAGGCCCCTAGAAGCGTGAGGCCCTGGGCAACTGCCCAGTGTGCCCATGCCTTAAGACGGCACTGCTCCGCAATTATCACCATAATGCATATATCTACACCTTTATTTAGCGATTGTGTGTAGAGCATTCTTCTTTTGCATACTTAGCTACAGGAACTTTTATATGGTATATGTGTAATTCCATCTTGTGGTCAATATCAATGTCAGTCTCGCATTTTCTTGAGCAGATGTAATAATGTATATATCTGCTATTTAAGACAAGTTTTGATAAATAAGGATTAAATATTTATATTTTAACTAATCAGTTACATTGTAATCAATTACACTGTAATCATAATATCTGTATGTATCTGGGATTCGCCGACATTCCAGACCCTTTTTTAGCCGCGGGCAGTTTTCAAACAATCGGCTTTTCAAAGATTTTCTTTTTATGCATGTTGCCAATTTTAAGGCAAGGAGGTGGAAATTGCTAAAAAAGTGAAATTCGTGAGAACAGTTCATACAAGCGATAGACATGTCGCACATTCCGGTTAATCGGAGACCACGGCCCCAGAAATCATAAGAACGCAAATTGCCAGAGAGGTTAACCCTTCTGAAATAATCTCACTTGCACCTATAGGGAGAGGTTTTACCTTTTGTATCCTAAACAAACAAAAAATCATAAAAGAGACCAATATCACAGTTAAAGGTAAGGTGGTCTGGGTAATGCCCTCATCCCCCATAACTATATTGACATTCACATAACCATATTTCTAAACGAAATGCCCATGAAGGATTTTGTACACGCTTTTGAAGAACGCACACAGATAAAAATGAACCAAACAAGGATGGGGAATACAGAGGTTACTCAGAAACGATAACCGGAAATGAATTATCCAAATTGATGATGTGAAAGTAGAAGAATATTTCAAGATAAAATATGCATAGTGGTGCAAACGTGGTGCCAGTGCTACAAACTAACGAGACTCTGCCTCAACTGCGGAATAGGAGAACACATAGCAAATACAGCAACAATAGCAACAGATAAGGAATTAATCAGGGAAATAAGCCTCGATGAAGAAAACGATCAAATCAATAGAACACATAAAACATGGAAACAGAGATCCCCCTCCAAGACCTATAACTCCCGTAACGGAGAGTGAACCCAGTTTAGAAAGTGACAGTGATCCCGACTTGTCACAAAATCCAATAAACATGGATGAAAGCTAAGTCACACCCGCCAAAGATTAAAATACGAACAGAAAGAGGAAAAGAAAAGCAAAAAATAACCTAAACGCAAGCCTCAACCAAATGGAACCACTCCTCAAACCAAGAAAAATGAGAGATATTTTGAGGCCAGTCCAAGTAAACAAAACCTTATTCAAAGACCACCAAGAATAAAGAATTATTCCTCCAAAAGAAGCAGGAACACCAACACCTCAACCATAACAAAAACGAAAACCGCAACACAAGCAACGTAACCAACAGAAAAGTAACCACAACAACAACATCGGTAAAATAATACCAAAACACCCACTGAACAACCCACCCACCCACCCCAACACAAGAAACATATATTCCAAGACCAGCAACAACAAAATCCAACAGACAAACAACCACAGCAACAACTATAAAATGCATATTGCAGCAACAACCACACTAATAACCAACAACACTGTAATCCAAACACCAATAAAACAATGCATGATTCGCAAAGACACTGGTGCTTCAAGAAAGGCAAAAAATTATCTGTGCATCAAAACCCAAATGATCCGAACGACCTGTACTAATAAATTTACACTCAAAAGCAGAGAAAAAGAGAATCCCTCCTTTCTGAACTAGCTTTTGTAAACAATGCATACAATATTTTTATTCGTATATAATCTTTCACCGAATCTCATGACACTAAGCAAAATGCATCACAATGTTTTCCTTCAGGCCCGGAGTTTACAGTACACAAGAACCTGATAACCTACTTTAGTCCTTAGTACACTTTCACCAAACACTTTCACGAACTAACACCAAAGTACAGGGGAACGTTCATTTTTACGATTGAAGCTCATAAAGAATCGGCTTCGCTGTACAATGGGGCAGCAACGTTTGAACTGGCTTTCACTCATGTGCATGGAAAACGACATCCTGAAGACCATTGACTTTAAACCACTTATAAATCAATTCTCTGCAAAACATTACGCAAACGATTATGTTGATTTATAATAAATAATTCATTCTATCCATCAATAATAATAATGCATCTCCGTCTGTATGGTGTACCAATTAATTATCGTTTATATGTTGAAATGTTTTTGAACTATTATTGATTTTGATTTGTTTGTTTTTTTGGGGGTGGGGTGGTGTTTTTTTGTGTTGTTTTGTTTTTTTATTTTTTATTTTTTTATTATTTTTTTTTAGTATCAATAAAACTATGTTTAATTTTATTGACCGTTTATTTTTATTTTACATTTTTATTCCTGTGGATGGGTAGGGCCGGTAGGGGGCCCCAGTGCATTCTTTGCATAGAGCCTACAATGTTGTTAAGACGGCCCTGTTGCGGGGTATAAACATGCAGGACATAAAGTATTAGGAACTGAATATGAACCCTTGTTGGTAAATTAGCCCGCAAAGTTACTATACTTCACCCATACTAAAGACGTTCAATAAAATTTTTGTATCTTGTTCCAATCTCTCAGTTTTGTGGTTCTCCCGCGGGCAAGCATCTTACAAATTTAAGCTTGCCCGAACCGATTTTACCCGAATAATTCCTCGTTCCATGGTGTAGATTTCATACAGATTAGGACAAAACCTTCTAATCATATAGACATTTATGTGAATGCAGTACTAGTCCTGTCTATTCGTTTTGGTTTTTTAGAAAGTCCCACATGATGCATCGTACGCATTGTTAGAAAAAATACAAAGTGTTATGTGCGTGGTCTGGTTTACTGGTTGGTGTATTGACCGTGTAATTATCAAATTAGAAAGAAAAAAAAAATAAACATCGTTTGGCAGTCCTGTATGCGAAATAGTACAGTGAAGCTAATATTTAGGAAAGAGAAAGAAAAGAACAAGGAAGATTTTCTTCATATTATATTTGATCAGGATCCGTCCCGTAAAAATCCAACACCAGTTAAGGCATTCACCCAAGCAGGCATTATGATTATGAGGCAGGACAATTGTTATAAACCGGATTTTCCTCTACAGTTACAAGAAAAGTAATTACTTATTATGTTAAATTGGTTTTTAAAGGTTCTGTGTGTGTGTGTGTGTGTGTGTGTGTGTGTGTGTGTGTGTGTGCGTGTGTTCATATACGCTTGTAGGTTCCTTTCTCCATTAGTCACGCAAACGACGTATCAATAGTATCTATGTATACGGTTTGGGGCGAGATAACAGCCAGTCTTATCAGGAGTAAACATGTTTGACGATTCAAACATTGTGCATCAATCGTAATGCTCTTGATGGACTAAAGTGGTATATTTGCCACAAGCGTTGGAGTTTTATGATGATATTAGGCCATAATATTATCTATAGATGGAAGAAAAGTCGTATGAAGGTGTGGTGCGATTTTCTAGAACTAAACATTTGATGTACATTAACTATTTGTATTCCGGATTGGCGCCCTCCGTCAAGTATCATATGTTGTATCCGGAAAAACTAAGCACCACTCAGATGTCAATAACACGAACTTGCGTGATTAACTTCAGCTTAATCGGGTTATCTGAGGGCATTGTGGTGTAATGTATATTTCATTTGCACTTTTTGTTAGTTTTTGTTTGTTCTTTATATGCTATGGATAGTTGTTGTTAGGACTTGACTTTGTCCAAAAATTAACTTCTTTTTCTACCTTCATTTCCATTGATTTTTTATTATTCTGTAAACAACTAATACATAGTGAATATTTTCTCTATTAGTATGGATTTATTATTAAGATTATTACTATTAGAAATAAATATATTTATCTCGGTCTGAGTTAAGGACATTGCGTTTTCCATGGTCTTTATTATCATTTTAGTAGCAGAGGTTACAGACCAAAGAGTCGCAATAGTGAGTTATTACTTCCAAAATAGTAACAACGTTCTGAATATGTTTCCAAAAGTCCAGGTATAAATATTTTTAAAGTTTTACGCTCACGTGATTACAACATTGGAATGCCCGCCATATTTTGGGGTATTAGCGTTCCTTTGTTCAACATTGTTAAGGAATTCATGTCTTCTTGAAAATTCTGTATTGAAAAGTACATTAAAAATCCATATTATCATGTCACTCTATAATGACTCTTTTATAACACGCCCGAACTACTTTTAGGGCTGCTTTTATTTGCATTATGCACTATTACCAAGGATGTGTAACTGCGCAACAATACAACTTTCCATTAATAATAACAGATTTTGTTCGAAGTGCAACTGGATAGGGTTGCTCCAGTAAAATAATATTTGCAAGGTCTGGAGACTGTTTCTACCTGGCTTGCTTTGAAATCTTCAGTTGCATGATTTTCTTAATTGTCTGACATCTCAGTAGTAGGTTTAAAGGAGGGTTCTGGACCAGGGACCCTATTTCCCTGTCCCAGAGACCCCCAAATTTATCCAAACAAATACGATTTCCCTGTCCCAGAGACCCCCACCCATCCCTTTCCCAACAACTATAATTTCCCACCCCAAGAGGTTTCTGGACCAGGAACTCTATCTCCTCTATCCAGAAGGACCCAACAAATACAAAAACACTTTTTACAGACCACCCCGACCCCACCCATCAGGTTTGTTATTTTATTATTGTCTAGCAACAGGGCGTACATTTTGCTACGCAATCCAATAAAGTATTTGATAATGTGCGAATTCATTTCATCCTTAAATTTACCAATCCCGTTTTTATTGTTATCACCAAGAAATTTACTATCGCGAGGATAATCGGAAAGATCAAACAGATGTCGGTTATGAAAGATATCCTGATAGACATCCTCGGTCTCTATTTCATAAACAAGCGAGTCAGAATCGGTAAACAATAATCTACTTGACGGCCACTGCTTTTAACAAAATTTTAATGAAAATCGTACATGAGCCATTTTGATAAATTAAGTACAGAAACTCCAACATAAATGGGTTTATTCAGTTTTAGATTTGCTTTTCCTCTTTGTATTCCGACAAGGTTCTCATTAAAAAGTTTCATAATGACAAAATCATCATATGATACAAGTTTGTTTCGGCGGTCGATATCATTAACCAGCTCGATGTTTACGCGCTCTCTAATATTTTCCATTGTCTTACCAAAGACGGAGTTGCTCATAAGCTTAAAGAAGTTTCTTTTCGAAATCACTTTTAGCTACAGCTCCTTGATGTGTTTGAGCTAATATAACCTCTCATCCACGGCGACTGATTGAATTTTAACACACGATGAACTTTCCTCAACACAAGACAGCATCTACTGCTTGTTTTAAAACTTTGTAATGCAAAACATAATTCGCTTATCAAGTAAATTTGGGTCGAGCTTACTTACCATAGAATTTTGTTTCGGTGATGTTATTGCTTGTTGTTCTTGAGATAACAAACTATAATCGATTATCATTGATTCCGTACAGAACGGATAATTGTTGTGTAAATCATGCAATAAAGTAGGATAGTCAAGATCAACTTCGATGAAATACGAAACATCGTCAGGTATCTTTTTTTTCTGTCTCCGCCAGAAATTTGTCAGGTGTAATCCAACGAAATCCGCCAAACTGCATAGGTTCTGACATTGCAGAATCATAGAGGTTATTTTCATCGAGATAAATGATGTATTTTGACGGTTTGTTAGGATCATAATTCAACATGTATTTATTGTTTGCTTCCGTATATTTTTTTGTTATAACGCTAATATCGCCACGGATACCTTTTTCGACAAAGTTAAACATGTCAACGTCCGTCAGTAATTCTAGCCCTACCTTACTAAACTTTAACAGAGCATCCCACAATAACCCACGAGCAGAGAAATACCAACAAGGTTCTAGTCCATAATTATTATAGCTCACTTTTCGAAAGCTTTCAAATATCTCCTCTAGCAATAACACGTCCGTTTTCAAATACAAATCATGATAATCGCCAAATGTCTTGCAATTAAATTCTTTCCAAATATCTTGTGCATATTTATACTCATCGTCAGTTATATTTTAGTTCTTTAGCTGTGAATAAAACTTATCTTTGTCAGGTAAAGAAGTTTCATCAAATTTACTCCAATCATCGAGATACTCGTATTGAAACACTTCTTTTCTTTGTTAACAAACTTGCTTTGGCGCCGAAACAATCTTGTAGGTTATGAAGCTCGCTACAGCCTTTTACCAGCTCTTCTAACGATGCTGCCATAAACTGTAGGCTGTCGATAAAACGCGACTTAACTAAAGTAACCGACATATACTTTTCAAAATTATTTGGGATACACTTGATTACGTTGTCGAGTTTTAAACGAGACGTTTATTTCAGGATCACCAAAAGCTTCTACGATAATATGACTGTCATATCCTCAGAAATTGTGAAGAACAATAGGATAAAATCTGGAGCATGAAACTTTAGATTACAGTTATCGTGAACCGCACCACGATATTGTCCGGTCAAATGACAATGATCACGTACTTTTTTATTACCAGGCGCTGGTGATACAAGTTCTGTGTCAAAGGCTTTTTCACAAATATGACAAAAGTTTGCTTGTTCGTGATCAGATTTCTGCTGGAACGTTAATTTTACCATTGGAACGATTCTTCTTAAACGTTTTAATATATCATCAACTTCGCCAATCAGTTGCTTGAGAAGCCAAACAGCTGGATCTCTACCGCGATATATTTTAATCGGTTTGGATAAACTCGGATCAAAATACAACAAACTATCTTATACGCGACTCCGCATGGAACATGATTTTGAGTTTTTCTTGTGCTCGATTGGTTAGGATTATTTTCTGCCCCAAGTACAAGCTGGAGTAAACACTCAAAGTCGGCGTAAATAACGAAAAGAATTTTTAGTTTATGTTTATTATTGACAAACCGAAGAATTTTTTCATCCTCGCCTGGCATTGTTATTCGTTGTACATCAGTCCAGTACTGTAGATGCTTTTGTAATTTTTCATTGTCGGAGCAACCGTGTAAACGATATCAGAAGTACTTCCTTTTTTATTTACTGTACTGTTTACCAACAAGTTCGTTGAAGTTTTGTATCCAAACGTAACGATTTGTTTTTATAAAACAGTAGGTTTATTGTCGATTGCGAGGCTGTTTCAGAAATATATCTTGGATAGACGTTTTCATGCTTGTCAAGACCAAATACGTTAACAGAAATATTAATTTGCTTTTCAAACTTTGGTATTTGATTTTCTGCAACTGGGAAGTCAATATCAGTAAAATTTAATTTTGATACATGAGGAAAATATTTGTCAAGAAAATCGGAGTGTTCTTTTGCTGGAAAGATCGCAGAAAGAATAGCCCACTGGAAGCATCTGTTTTCAAAGATTTTGAGGTTAATACAGCATTTTTCGTTTTTTATTTTTTGTGGCAGGTTAATATATGAACTACCGCGTAATACGTCGTTGTGTGAAATAAAATTTCAGTAATCATCTCAAACTTCCAACCAGAACCTGATTTGGTGAATTCTTCTATCTTTTTTCCAAATTTCCTCGTGTATTTCATCAGCTAGCTGCGAAATATTAGTTCCAAGCAAACCACGCTTGGATTTTGCGCTAACAAAAGCGTCTGCAATTTCCTCGTCAATCGACTCTTTTGTCTCATGTAATTTAGAAAATATAACGTGATACTGAACCAGGATTTTCAAACCCTTATGTTTTTCAAGTTCATGTTTTATAGTTGGTTGTAGCAGATGAAAAAGATTTATGGAGGTGAAATTTACCAGAACGATTTGTTTATCAAATCGATAGCTGTTATCAAATCTTGCGAAAGCAGTAGCTATTTGTGTAGGTTCTCCTATAAGGATCCTTTTTGTCATATCACGTAACTTCATCATTGTTATATACTGTACTATCAAATGTTTAATTGAGTGTTTAACAGGTATTCTATTTATAGCGCACTGCACCTGTCGAAGGGCTAAGAAAAATACGTACAATTAAACAAATGGATTTCTTATAAGAATAATGGCACAGAATTTAATAATGACAATCGCAAGCGAGCAGGGGTATTATCACGTCCACCCTAAATACAACTTGTACGCGGGGAATATGTTAGGGTCGGTGATACACGTTAAATACGGACAACCCTTTGGTAAAGCAACACCGGCTGGTTATAAGATTAGCGTCAAAGATGATAATGCTGAGCAAACTGAAATCTTAAAGAAAGATTTTATTTACACATTATTTTGTGACGATATTCCAGAAGGAAAACGAGTGTATTATATTAACGGTGCGGTCTCTGATGATAATATTGCAAACTTATCTTTACAAGATGAATTTAAACCTCATTCTGTGTTTGATTTATACGAGGCAAGCGACTGTGGAATTATTCGAAAAAGAAAAAACAAAAAAGTGCTAGGAAAATTAGGAACTAGCGGATATCTCATAATAAATATACGAGGATCTAAAACAGATTTTATTAATTACCGTAGCCATAGATTTGTTTATGAAACGTTGTATGGACCTATTCCAGGTGGTTTAGTAATAGACCATATCAACAGCATTAAAACCGACAATCATCTAGAAAACTTAGATCTTTTCACGCCGAAAGAAAATACAAAGCGAGGACGAGGTGGTGGTATTAATTTTAGATGTCCCTCTAAACCTAACATTGCGATACATACTGAAACAGATAAGGAACTAAAATACAAATCAATTTCAGTTGCTGCCCGATACTATAAGATAAATTCAGCAACCGACAAGAGATCTGCTGATGGCGTTACGAGTTTGGCAACATCAACATCAACTTTTGACAAGATAGCTTTTTGGTATGATAACTAAATTTACTGTAATATTTTCGCGAGCTCATCTTGATTAATGCAGCTATGGCACCACAACATAATAGCTTCTTTATGATATACTATACGAATTTTTTATTATCGTATAATTGTTTTCTTTCCGAGTCGGTCAATAAAATTTTATCGTTTCCGCCGTGAACTAAAAACAAATTAACTGAAATATTGTTTCGCCTGCTAATATTTTTTTAAACCGCGTCTTTGAGGGCACTAATGCCGTATACCTTCACCTGCTCGATGTATCTTATCTTGTCCATAATTTTATTATTTATAGTTTCACAAAATTATATAAGTCTCTAAGAGAAACTAAAGTACATCTATGATACATCATTAACTCCAGCAGATATAGCACAAGAAGCAGCAGACGTCAGCAAAGCTGATGTAGATGTTGATGCCAACGACGACGACGTAAGTCATTGCGAAGATGATGTCATCGCAACAATGTTGTGGGATAAGAAAAATTATGGAAGACCGACAACTGGTCGATATAACGTAAAATATCATATCACAAAAATATTTTGAAATTTTAATTTTACAGTAGATGGGAATCAATTATTTTGGCAGCTGATAAAACCGTTTTTAAATATCAAAACTCCAGATCGACAGAAAAATATAAAATTTGATTTTATCTTTGTTAAGATATTTAATCTAATCACGATCTCTGATGATCGCTGACGATATCTAATATCGTTTTTTAAGCCTGTAAATTGTAAATCAGTCTTTAACAAGTACGAGGTAATTTACCAAAAAAATATTTCCCAATACTAATCTCCTTGGTTGGTATCCAACTATTAAATTTATCACTATAACCGCGTCACTTTACAAGGCATTTATTGCCACGCTTTTTGATTACTCGTTCGATAACATATATATCTTGTTCAGTTTTCTGTAGTTCTTGTTCGTAAAAACTACCAATTACTGGTTCTCCTGCTAGACCTTTAAGCGCATACGTTACAGGAAGTTTCATTAAAACTTTATCAACGACAAATACTTCTTCAGTCCAGTTTGGAGTAAATCCTTTTTCAAATACTTTTTTGCCAGACAAATTCGAACTCGATCGCCGACTTTAAATTTATGTCGCCGATACATGTTTTCGTTTGCAAGAATCGGATTTTTAATTGTGTCGTTTGGTGACATTTTGATAGATTTGTGTTTTGTGTTATTGTATTTATCAACACTCTGCGGAAGATCATCAATATACCTGTTCGTGTTTTTAGCTGTCAAATGTTTATGGATCAGCTCGTCTAGTGTACGATTAAATCTTTCAACGACAGTGCTTTTTCCTTCGTTTCTCGTAACATATTTTTTATGTTATTTTGTTCCAAAAACTGCTCAAATTTTTTATTAGAAAACTCTGCACCATGATCAGTTCAAATTTTTATATGGTTTTCTTTCAGTGTTAATAATGATTTGTTTTAGTGCATCGGTTATTGATGTTCCTGTTTTATCTGAAACGGGTATACTAAACGCATATTTGCGAAAAAAAAAATCAGTAACGTTAAAGAGATACTTCTTTGGAGCACCATCAGCGCGACGACGTTTGTCGTCGTCGACGTTGAATTGAGCAAGATTTGACATATCAACCAAATCTATTGCCCAGATATCATCACCGGCATTTGCGACAACCTTACGCCGTGGAAACTTTTTTTTTAGGTCTGTGTAATTCTCATGCAAGCGATTGCACGCTATCATCACACAGTTCTCTTCCAAGACCTAATTTATATTTTATTCCAATTAATAATTGCACTAGCTTTCTATCAAATCGTTCTCGCATATTTGCAGGCTTCATATCATTAAGTTCATCTAGCATTATCTTATCACAGCCAGGCTTATCATGTTCGTTATGCCGGGAACATATGTCGTGACGCATTGCTATCGCATCAACTTAATTGTAAGGATCTTGTCCTGGTAATGGATTATCATTTTCATCTAGTTGTTTATCTTGCGGATTATAAGGCCCAGTGTATTTTGCCCGGGCAATGTCCGACCTCCTTTTGGTTTCGGTAACTTACCAATAAGTTTATGTATATCCATCCCAGAGCCAATTATCTCATGGCGATTGCAGGATTGACAATAAGTAACAATTTTATCTTGTTCGATACAAAGATCTTTATCACAATCACAAATACAACAACTTTGTTGTCGTTTCATTATTTTATTTTTTAATCATCGACAAAAATAACACTTTCTACTCCAGACCCCGATAACGGTGGTGTCGTCGGAGCCCTCAACGATGGGGTCTTATATCGAGTTGACGAAGCAAGAAATATACTTTTTTTCTACCGCAAACAGCACAAATACTCTTTAACATCATTCTTTTATTTTTTGTTTTTCTATTTTCTCATCCTTGTTAGGTGTTTTAGTTTTACATTTGAGGCAGTATGCTAATATATTAATCTGCAATCCGCTGTCGGAGTCTTGATATTTTTGCATTACTTCCATCAGGTTCATATACGCTCTAGTAACATTTCTACCAGCGTCAGGCGTAAAATTACATTCAATCGCTCGTTCTGGGTATTGTTTACAGTTTATTCTGACAAATATCCTTCAAACGTCAGCGTCATCGAAAACGGCGTTATTTTGTTATGGTTGCCGAGTCGAGTTGTTTGTTGAAAAACAACAAACAAGTATCGCGGTAATTGTTCGCTTGGAGTCGCTGTAACACGTCACGTGTAGTCGATTCCGTTAGGAACAACTGTTTGATATATTTTATGTTGATGAAAATAAATAGTTTCTGTAAAAGCCTCCAACTTTGTGTTAAGCTCTGACAACTTAGCCACCGATGGAACAACTCGAGGTATCCACAGAGCCAGCCTCGTAATCACAAACTCCACCAGCTCGAATAAGACAATTATTTTGGTCATCTCGTTCAATAATAAGTGTATGTTTCACCCCTCGAAATACTTCATGATGGTCGCGACAAAATCCAAATATTGTGCTTAACGGCAACATCATTGTTATTTGTTGTGTTCCTGCCGTAAGTGATTTTCGTTGGGCATACCCCTCGTTATATCTTATATTACGTGTACTAATAACACCGTTTATTAAATCTAGCGTAGCGACTGCATCTGCGGCTGCACCTGGAGGCGTTATACCAAGATTATTACACGCTTGTGTCAGTGAATTTCTCACGGCGTCTACATTTGCCACCTGGTGGATCTATACCAAATTTTTCAGCATTTGCTATAAGAAAATTTCTTACGATTACTAGATCTGCAGCAGCGTCAGCGCTGAGCGTAAGAGTACCACCTGAAATAAATTCGCCTGAAGCAGCTAAACCAAGTCCAGTATCCTTGAACTACATCATATTTGTTGCGATTGATCTCGAATAATCATCGCTAAACGAAACAATATTTAATATTGTACTTGCGACCGGTAACCAATTATCAATATCTCCCACGGTTTGATTTGCTATTTGATATCGTGCACTTTTAAACAAGCTCCAGACATTATTGACAAGTGCAATTTCTGTTCCAGCTGCGATTTTAAACAAGCTCCAGACATTATTGACAAGTGCAATTTCTTTTCCAGCTGCGATACCACCAACAGCTGCTGTTAATACTCTACCACGAACTTTCAGCATCGCCTTGTGTGGCAATAAAAACACGTCCTCGTCTCTGGTATTAAATTGTTTTGGGCCAAATTTATTTGGTACGTTCGAGTTGTCGAGATATTCGATATACTCGAATTCTGCCACTGTTTTGTCGACTTCAAATCCCTCACCAAGACCAAGATAATTTTTAACTGACATTTTTTTAATTTTATAATCGCCACATAAAATTACTAAATTTGAGGCAGATCTATTTTTCGTTTTGTTTTATTTACTAGCTTACGCGCTACCTCTTCACCTCGTGGTGATAGTAATTGTTTTGTGGTAGCTATCATAGCTCGTTTTGTTTCTTTTGTTGGTGCAATATCTGATATTACCTGCTTTATTTCCACTCCTGAAGGTGCTGGTTTTGGGCTTCCTTTAACTTTATCGGCGATCTTTTGTCCGACTGCGGCGCCGGCCGCAGATGCGGCCCCTGTCGCAAAAGCTTTACCGGCGTCAGTTGCAATTGGTGCTACTTTACGCGCAACGCCTGGTATATTTTCAACAATTTCTGTAAATATATTTCCAAGAAATTCACATACGATTGTTCTTCTGTAAATTTTTCTTTTTCTCATCTTGTTATTCAATATCCTATATAAAATATAGGCTTACAAAATTAATTTTTCAACGACTATAACGTTGCGCGCTTACGCAACGTGCAAGTGTAAGAAATACGTGACAATTTCATTGTTAAGATCTATTTGTCACCCTGATTGATCTGATAGTTGCATTGTTATGTTCGTTATCTAGTTTTCAGGATTAATCGGATAGTATATTATTTGTTGAGGAGTAATTTACATTAGCGATCCCGGCGGAACATCTGGTGAAAAACTATAGATTGTTTGACCTTGGCTTCCCAGCGCTGAATAAGATCCTGCTGCAATAGAACAATTGATTAAAATTGTATTTACTTCTGTTATTTTAACAGATAAATCTCCATCATATGACATACTTTGTTCCGCGAAGCTGCTGTATTGCTGATTTTTAAAGCCCAGCAACGATGCAATACTAGTCGCTGGTGAGAAATCAATTATCAGATTATTTTTTAATGTAATTCTAGTTCGTAGTGTGTTATAGTTTGGAGTTAACTAAAAATTGTCTGCGACGCCTCCATTTTTTGTTATTAGTTCTTTCATCGTTTTATTGAGATCGGTTATGTTATAAGCTCCTTGAGGTATTTTAACTGATACCCACGCGCCAAGATTAAATGTAAAATCGTCATTGACGTTTGTTTTTACATTTGCCATAGAATGTCATACTGTAGCAGAAATTAATCCAGTTTCATACTATTTACCAGGATCTAGTATTATTGGTGGATTATGGTAGACAGAAAAGTTTGCACTCTCACTCGTTGTTTGTGACGAATCGAGTAATAATGTTGTCGATGTTAGTGGCATTATATTTATTTTGTTTAGATTATTTTACGCGATAAGATCGCCGTGTAAAATTTCATACTTGGATGATGTTTATAGTCCACTCGATCGAAGATGATCGAGTATGTCTACAATTTCGTTGTCGATCTCTACGCTTTCATTTCCAACCTCTTTTGATGTTATCAGCAACAACAGTAGGTCAATCATCTCAGCGTCTGATATTAAACATTTTATTCCTATTCCAGTTTTTTCCCCTGGTAATCTTTTATCACGTTCATTTTCACACTTATCAAACAGTTTTTTAAAGTTCCAACTTTTGTGATATTCTTTTTCTCTAGTTCTATATTGCCTTGCTGTTGATATTAAAACACCAGCAATAACTCCATCTCTTATTTTATCTAACATATCCAACATTTCTTCCTCTGTTTGAGTTCCTTCAATCACTTCTTCAGCATTTACAAAATCATCATATTTGTCTTTTAAAATTCTTGTTAGTTTATTGTAATCATCATCGCTCCATTTTCGAATGTTATTAAGATCGTTAAGTTTTTCTTTCATCAAATATTTTTGAATAAATGTAACAAGTTCGGAATCTTCTATTTCCGACCTAGCTTGTTTTCTGTAAAAATCTTATCAGTTTTTCAATAGGCATTTCTTCTACGAAAGTTTTACGCATCATATTTTGTTGCTCAGATAATGCTTGTGTTTGTCTTGACAAATTTTCTATTAACCTCTTTAACTCACCTGGATTAACTGTCAATCTTGCAATAGCATGTTGAAGCATAAGAGGGTTGTTCATTAATCTATCAAATTCAGCTTGTCGTGCAACAGGATCGTCAACGTTTCTCACAAGTTCCTCCACAACTTTTTAGTTTCTTATATTGATCTTTCTCCTAGTGAACCCAACAACCCTTTTTCTTGTATTTTGTTAGTTCTTCTGGAGATAATACTGATATTTCTGGTTGTCTTCCAAGTACTGCTCAAGTAACTGGCTTAAAAAGTCTGGTGGTTGCCTCTTCTGCAACACGTTGTCCACTCAGCGCTTCTTCCACCCTTTTCTTGAAAGCAACTTGCGATGCGGCAAATTTCTTTAGTAATTCGTTTTTTTTATGATAATCCATTGCTTATGTTAATACGCTTTATAAAATTCACCTAGAGAAATTCATGACTACAACAACGAAACAACAGTGCTGGATTACGCGTTAGTTTATCGAATAAAATGAAATTGTATTTGTCTTTGGTTGCTCTGTGATATAGTTCAATAAACTTATCTTTTGTTACATCACCGCACTGCTTGTTTGCAATATTTCTTTCATCAACATTATCGAGTCCAGGAAACAGTATAAAACATCCCGTATTTGGCCGAATAAATCTGTCGGCGTTATAAACTCTTGCTCAAGATAACTGAATTACATTTTTTGTTACGCGACAATGAAAAGTATGATCTAATCTTATTCATCTCCTCATTGTTTAGCGGAATATCGTCAAATACAATTATTTTATGCTCGGACGAATCAAGTTCATTCACGGGAACTAAGTCTAGCGGTTGTTTGATTAAAAATATGTCTTCGCCCGCACCAAGGTCAATGCGAAGTCTGTCGTTGTACTCGCTCAAGAGCTCATATTTCTCCTGCTGCGGATTAATTGTGTAGATGTATACACGATCGTAGTTAAAGTTGTCGTTGAGTAAAAGATTCAACAACAAATTCGCTTTACAGGATCCTGTACGACCAACAATAAGATAATGACTATCTGGAAGTTCATTTTATATTTATGCTTGATTAATCGTTCGGAATCAAACTGAATATTGATGACTTCGCCGACGACTTTACCATTGACGTTATATAATCTTATGTTATATAATTTACATAATATGAGTTATTACACCAAATTTGCAACAACTCTCACAGGATCCATTTTCGCCGACGAACCAATAATAACTGATACATCATCGTTCGTCAAAAAGACCGGCGATACAATGACAGGTTATTTATTGATGTCGAATCAACGAGTACTTGGTTTAGAAGTGGATTATCCACCACCAAAGGTTGGTCTTACTCAAGAGGTAAGTTACTCACAACTAAAAACGATCGACAATAACAAACTATCATTGACAGAAGGAATGTTAAACAGTAACTTGGATATGTCAGGAAAAAAATTATAAATTTGGAAACCGCGTAACAACCAGCAAACTTAAATCAAACCCAAGCGGTAAGTTATTTGCAGTTAAAGTATTTGGATGGCAACAAGCTTGATAAAACTGGTGAAACTGTTACCGGTAATATTAATATGACAAGTAAAAACATTATTGGGTTGGAAACCACATATCCGCCGACAAATGTTGATAATACACAAGCAGTGAGTTATGCTCAACTTAAATCTGTTGACGATAACAAGCTTAATAAGGCCGGCGACACAATGTTTGGTAACCTGATAATGAGCAATAACTAAACATAACTGGGCTTTCAATAAATTCGCCACCAGCTGATGATACTGATGCTATTACTTATGCTTAGTTAAAAGGAGCACTCGCCCCGTATTTAAGACAATCCGGTGGACCAATGTCAGGCAACATAAATATGAGAAACAACAAAATAACAACAACATATGTTCCAGTTAACCCTAATGATCTAACATATAAAGCGTATGTTGATAGTTTATCTGGTGGTGTAAAACGAACCAAAAACAATTTTGGGTATATTCCAACACTTTTTAAGGCAACTGATAACCGAGCTGGGTTTGAGGCAAGCGCATCATCATACTATCCTGAAAATTATCCTCATCACGCTTTCGCTGTTGATTATGGACAAGAATGTACAACTAACGGAGAAACCAGACTTTTGGATTAAAATTAAATGCAGTTGCTATTTGGCAATGTCATTTGCGCGGCCGATTAGACCCTTTCTTTGGGATAATTCGTAATTGGCGATTGGAAGGATGAAACGATGATATTAACTGGACAACATTGTATAGTCCAAAAAACATATATCTTTCAAAAACTCAATATTTTACAATTCCAACTGAGAATACTGTTAACAAGTACTTTTATTTTCGAATTTATGTTGTCGATGCTGAAAGTCCGTTTCCAGGATTGATAGCATTTCAAATATACACACTCGACGATCAAATTTAATCGAATGTTATAGAATAATGTCTGAGCAAGCAATTATAACCGTTGCAAGAGAATTTTACGATAATATTTTAACCCCGACAAAGATGTTCGTGAAATAGATGTTAGCGACGAATCACAAGCGAGAAATAGAATCCAATATATGAAACATATTGACATTGAAGATTGAAATATTCAAATACCAGAAGGAATGAGTAATTTTGTTTGCGTTAGGTATATGCAAGGACCACAACTGATAAAAGCAATAATAAACTTTGATATAATAAGCAGATACTGTCATCCTGATGATTGTCTAGAAGAGCAAAAACAGTTGAAACCATGCTAAAAAAAAATATTGTTCGCGCTCAACAAAGAAAATATTGATAAAATAATTCAATTAAATCTGATAAAAGCACGACCTTATGGTGGAAGAGCGCAGGAAGAAAAACGAATAAACGATAATCATAATCGTCTTAACATACTAGCGGAATCTAAAATAATAAAATTAAAAAGAAACAAAGAGTTACACGATAGTTTTTCAAAACGAGAAATTTTTAAGCATCTCGGTATTTACTACTACGACAAAGAAACCTCGTTAAAATCGCTAGGATAACAGTGGATACAACGTTAATTATTAAAGTGTACTCAACGCAATTTTACCAATGATACGCGAAAAACATGAATTTGATCTGATTTCTGTTAACAAATCTCTAGAGATAGCTAAATATCTTGACGAAGAAATTGATAATCTCGATGATGTTGAGCGAGAAAAGTTTTTTGAAGAAGTCAAACAAACAAGGTTGGAAGAAGACATTGATTCTTACTACGACATCAGTGAGGAAGATGATGTTCTATTTCCATCACTCCAACGCTCTAGACAATAGTCATTACGAAATTATTACACTGAAATCGAGAAAATACTCACGAAACCGTACGAAAAAATAATGTTAAAAGTAGCTTCTGTTATTGGTCTTCTCACAATTGAACGAGACAGACTCCGAAAAGTAATGCTAAACAATTTCGTAGTCGCATACTCAATTATCAGACATCTTGTTCTCAAAAATTTTATGTTGGATCAAATAAGCTTGGTACTAGGGTTTATTGATGAAACAGAAAGAGAATACGGTGATTTGGTAAATAGAAGAGATTTGTATGAACGTGAAGTAGAAAACACGTTTGATTCCTACAGTTGGTTAAAGAAAAATGAGGTATTAACAGATAAACGATACAATGATACTTCGTCGGATGTTTATGACAAGTATAGAGATTTTATAGCTGATCCTAACAATGATAAGTTCCGTGAGTTTCTTGATTTAATTGTTAGTACTAGAACTTTTAACATTGTATAAAAATTGTAAACAATTATTGTATAATGAAAAAACAGATCATCTATTTAAATCATATTTCAGAGGAAATTCCAAAACAAGATGTGGACGCACTAATACAATATTACAGGTTTTATCCTATAAACCTTTGGTGTGTAAAATAATGTAACAAATACTATAACGAAATACTTCGGGTAATATCATATTTACCATTGCTAATGACTGGCTCTGGTATAATCTCAAGTGGAGCATCATTAAACCCGTTTTTGTTGATAATATCCGGTGTTGGTGTTTCTCTTGCAACAGTGTGTAAAAAAATTGAGCCTCGACTTGAGACTAGAAAATGCTTGTAAAACAGCAAGTATCACTTATAAAAAAATTGCTTGATCAGATACGATCTGATTTGCGAGGTGTAAAATACGATATGGACGATTTAATACGCGAGTTTCGTATTATTGACAGTATGTTAACAGATATTCTACCAATGAGGGTTAGCAGGTATGAAAAAAATTATCAAGGAAAGTATGGTGATGATAGCGTATGCAATTTTATCAAAACTTTACAAATAATCTCAAAGTGGAAAGCACTTCGAAATATAAACTTATCTAAACTTTAGAAATAAAATTGGCTTTGCCGCCAACCTGATGGGTGGGGGTCGGGTGGTCTGAAAAATGTATTTTTGTATTTGTTGGGTCCTTCTGGACAGGGGAGATAGAGTCTCTAGTCCAGAAACCTTTTCGGTTGGGAAATTATAGTTGTTGGGAGAGGGATGGGTGCGGGTCTCGGGACAGGGAAATCGTATTTGTTTGGATAAACTTAGGGGTCTCTGGGACAGGGAAATGGGGTCCCTGGTCCAGAACCCTCCTTTACACCTACTACTATCTCCACAGTTTCCTTGGAGGCAAGAATTTCACCCAGTCCATCATGTTAAATTCCATTTCCTCTATCGCACTGACAGTTGTTGACATTGCTGCAGCACTTCAAGCAGTGGCATACTAAGGCCGAATGGCACCCGTGGGGACGATTATGGCTCCGCCAACGATTTTCCTGATGTTTTCACAGATGTATTGGTGTCCCAAGACCTCTGGTGCTCGGGGCAACCGTCCGCACCCCCCACCCCCGCCCCCGCTAGTAGGCTACTGACTTCAAAACACCAATATGTCGCATCTGTTTTTATTTCGATAGCTACACGTCTATACAGATCAATTGTTTGTATATATTTGTGACCTGTAAGTGCAGAATATCACACGCATCAATTGAGCCCTCTCGTAACCTCTTGATGGTTGTTTTCCGAGCAGATTGGTTAGACTTTCTTCTTGCCGGCATGCCAAACTTTCCTGCCATTTCTTGTATTAATTATCCGAACGACTGTACCTCTAGTTAGTTGTGTACCGAACGTGGATGTTGCTTTCATATATCATGGATTGGGTGTTTTGGAGGTTGAACGAAAAGTAGGGACAGCACAGTGCCAGGGGTCTTTTGGGTGTACACATAGTTGTTGTTGTTGTTGTTGTGGGGCTTAAGGCCATTTTTTTCAGCACACGATAGGCTATACATGGCGGCCAGTATTAATGGTGGAGGAAGAAACCGAGAAATCCCCGGAAAGAACCACCGACCCACGAGAAGTTACTGGCAAGCTTTCTCACATATCCACAATCGCCGAATCCTAGACTCGAACCCACGCAGACAGAGGTGAGATGGCAGTGATCCATAACGGAGAGCGCTTTAGACCACTCGGCCACTCGGGGCCCCCGGTGTAGACATAGACATGGACAAATTTTATTTAAAGTTGGAATTGCATTACATAATAAAAACATTAGTTCGTTATCTTACCGGCTATAGTAGTACAAAAGTATGTTTGCTGAATATCTGCATATATGCGGAGATTTTAAAGGGACTTTTATCCATGCGGTAATTTCTAGTATTTCTGTCTATCTCCCGGTACAAAAGGCTTTGTTTGCTACATGCATCTTCCTTGATTATAAAATTACCACATCCTCCACCTTGCAGCATTGCTTCTTAATCCCAAAATGTTGTTCCTCTGCCAAAGTGAGTTTAGGACTCGTGGTACTAATTCAGTTCCCATATGCAAACACCATGATATTAAAACTTCAATAACTTAAAATTTCTGAGTGCTCATGATCAAACCTATATTTATCAGTATAGATGAAACCTGGACGTCAGCTTCTGTGTAGAGGAAAGGATATGAGCCGCGGCATTTTCTGGACCTGCATGTGTTTGAAACATGTGCTTTCAGTTCCACACCATAGAGTCAGGGGCTAATTTTAGTATGAGTGTTCCAAACTCAAGACTGTTAAAGGACTGAAATTCCATCAATAAAACAATGTCTCTTTTTTTTTTTCAGTTACAACTAGGATAAGCTCTCAAAAGATTCTTTTTCCTAAAACATAACTTACATTATTAACCAATCCTGGCCAGCCAAACCCATATATACTTTATTTTATGTTCACCTATTTCCAGGCTGGCTCCCATTTTTCCATCAATTAGTACCGTGTGTTCTCTAGCAATCTTCTTGAACTAATGTTTCCCATAATTGCTCTCTGATATAGCAACTGAAACAAGATAATAACTTAAGACATATAAGTTACATAGGTCTTAAGATACTAGTATTATTGCAACTACTACTACTAATAATAATAATGTCTGTGTATGTGTGTGATTTGGACTTTGAACGTAGCTTTAACAATTTTTCAGTCATATCGTACTGTGGCAGTTTATAGTGATGCCTGGCACTGGGGTATAATGCTGCAGACACGTAGCATGATGTCCCACCCAGTCACATTATCCTGACACCATGCCGACCAGTCTTAAGATTAACCACTTAATGCTGAGCGCCTAGCGAAGCAGCTGTTAGTACTATTTTTATAAGTCTTTGGTATGACTCGGCCGGGGTTCGAACCCGCGACCTCCCGCATCCGAGGCGGACGCAATAATCACTAGACCACTGGAGCGGTCACTACTACTACTACTACTACTACAAATAATAATAATAATAATAATAATAATAATAATAATAATAATAATAATGGTACTATTATTATTATTATTATTATTATTATTATTATTATTATTATTATTATTATTATTCTTTTTGCTACAATGCAGCTCGAATGAACGCAGATTTCGTGACTTGTATAATTACTTCCCATTGCGAAAGCTTTAAAAACAGAGCAGTCGTTCTGGCACACATATATTTTTCCCCTCTAGAACTGTATTTAAGGATAACAGTTTATAACTGCTACCAAGTTTTACATAATTCTAGTCTTGTTACTAACAGACTTTAGAGAAATAAGTTGCACCACGCAAACATTTTATCTTTTTGCTTAATCAAGATAAAATATTTCAACTAAATGTTCTACTGTATGTTCTAAATCAAACCATTGCTGTGTGTATATTTTAATATAGTTACAAGAGTAATAATTTGAACAAAAGAAACGCTCATCATATTAATGTACAAATGAACTGCTGCAATAAAGACTTATCGTCCGACCAACTGTTTTGACACTACCCAGTCTTGATGCGGTATCATGAACTGCAATAAAGACTTATCGTCCCTCCACCTGTTTTGACGCTACCCAGTCTTGATGCGATATCATGAACTGCAATAAAGATTTATCGTCCCACGACCTGTTTTGACGCTACCCAGTCTTGATGCGGTATCATGAACTGCAATAAAGATTTATCGTCCCTCCACCTGTTTTGACGCTAACCAGTCTTGATGCGGTATCATGAACTGCAATAAAGATTTATCGTCCCACGACCTGTTTTGACGCTAACCAGTCTTGATGCGGTATCATGAACTGCAATAAAGATTTATCGTCCCTCCACCTGTTTTGACGCTAACCAGTCTTGATGCGATATCATGAACTGCAATAAAGATTTATCGTCCCACCACCTGTTTTGACGCTAACCAGTCTTGATGCGGTATCATGAACTGCAATAAAGACTTATCGTCCCTCCACCTATTTTGACCCTACCTGGTTCTGATGCGGTGTCATGAAGTTCAATAAAGATTTATCGTCCCACCACCCGTTTTGACGCTACCCAGTCGTGATGCGGTGTCATGAACTTTCAATAAAGATTTATCGTCTCACCACCTGTTTTGACGCTACCCAGTCTTGATGCGATATCATGAAGTTCAATAAAGATTTATCGTCTCACCACCTGTTTTGACGCTACCCAGTCTTGATGCGATATCATGAAGTTCAATAAAGATTTATCGTCCCACCACCTGTTTTGACGCTCCCCGGTCTTGATGCAGTGTCATGAACTGAAGTTCTCTCGGGAACACATTTCTCAATGACGCCATGAATACAATGTTTGTTTACAACGACCAACACTGAATCATATAGACATACAAATGTGTCGAAAATCCCGTCATTATTACTTGTGAATTCACTGAAACATTCATAGCATGGAAAAAACATCGTTTCACTAATTCCCTTTGCCGCCATAAAAATCCTTATTGACTATAGAGATGGGGCAAAACAATTTTTTGCCACAGTAGACAATCTGTAAGCTACTGAACACGTGATAGCATCGTAACTCACAGTAGAAAAGGGCATCAGCAATACTGTTTAGAATACTGTACATAATTGCAAAATTTCATGTGGAGCTGTTATTCCTGACTTTTAGAGGTGGTTCATTTGTTATTGTAGAGTGTGCATAGTTTCAGGAAACAAGTACTCGTACGATATATGTCATGACTAAATCAGCACCCTCCAAATGTGTTCTTATTCATATCAAAGCATTAAGCCGTTTCCATGTAATGAGAAATAAGCAATTTTACTTTCACTGTTAATTTTCAATCATCCTTTAAGAGAATCTTGATACTGAACTGTTTCTTTAAATATATAATTTCCTTAATTTGTATACAGTGATGAGAAATATTATAAATTTAAAATAAAACCATACTGTAACTTTATATATTTTGTCCCTGATCATTTGCACTTCTAAAGAGATGACTTACGGTGAATGCAAAACAGTTATGAAGTACTGAAACAGCACATTCATGATTGGTATTCTGGATATCAACATTGGCATATATATTTTTTTTTAATCCATGTTATAAGCTAAACCTTATATTTCTTGCTCTCAGGCAAACCATTTTACTGTAATATAATCATAGCTTTTCCCAATTTAATTATTTAAGTCTTTGAGATAAAATCTCACCCAAATATTAAATTATGATAAATATAAGAAAAGCTTTATGAATGCTAAACTAATTTTATTAATGTCATTTTTCTTATACACTTGTGTTTTCTATGTGCTATTGATGTTACTTTGCAATATATATTTTTAGTTGTGCACATATACAGTGGCGTCAACGGCAAGAAGTATCTTCCCGTGAAGTGCATCAAAACAAGTGACGTAATACACAGACTTTCTGACAAGGAGTCGTCTTGTTGAAAGCATGCCAACTTCTAGCAAAGTATGAGGGAATAAATCATTGTCATTCATTATGCGTGCTTTGAATTTAAAAAAAAAAAAAGAAATGAAGGGTATCCCTATGAAATGAGTATATTTCTCTAAAGGTAAAAGCAAGTATTTAATTGCGCAAAGACCAAGGACTCCATGATAAATACGCAACCTCGTCACCTTCCACCCATTACGGATCGGACCTTTTGAACCTTCTACCCGAACTTTTTCTTCTCAATGCCTTCCTTTTCGCACACATGACATCTCTACTACTTCTAAATTCCTTGTTCCGAAGTATGTTTTTGCCAAAGTTCTAACTGGCAGGGTGTCGTTCAAGGTTGTTCTGGGTTGATTTTAACGAATCTGGTTCGCACGAATGTCCGTTGTTTTTATTACTGTGATGAAGAAGTAATGCAGAATCTCATTTGATTGCTGAGCATGTATTTCACTAATGATTCTGTTTTCAGTCAATTGTTTTTCTTCTAGCCATTCCCCCCTGCGGGTCCGGGGTTGTAGAATTGGCCCGCCGTGCCTCGCTACGTGTCGTAAGAGGCGACTAAGTAGAGGCAACCTGTTTGCCGTGGGTTGCGACCCGTGTCGGAGGAGGAAAGGATCCCGGTAGTTGAGCAGAGGCTTTCCGATGCAATACACTACTTTGGCCTCTACTTCTTCTAGACGGGTGGTCGGGATGGGCCCGGTCTCGACAAATCGGCTGGTCACGCCGAGCCCTAGGAGGTCTTTATTTACTCGCTCACTTTCTTTATCTTTCTCGTTGTATCTCTCTTGATACCACCGTTGTCCCTACATTCTGTCCCTTTAACTTTCCCTTTTCCAAGTCTTAGAAGACTTCCTAGAAGGCGGTGGCTCAACGGGTCAATTGGGAGGTAATTTTACCGACTGAGTATGTCTTATGGGATGAATCAGGAGGTGAATTTACCTACTGAGTATAACATCTGTGTATCCCTGACACTTGAAAAGTGTCCCCTTGTTGGGCTCCTTGGTGGGCGGGGAGCACGGGTGCTGAATTTTAAATCCACCAACATGGATATTTAAAAAAAAAAATCAACTAAAACGTACCAAAACTGGATCTGACTCAGATGACGAACCATGTGGTGTGGAATTTTCCACGCTTCATGGTTATACAATCTACAGACGACTCAAAACCGCTAGCCTCATTGTCTCCGTTTGTTATTGAAAAGACAATTACAGGTATAATTGGTACACCAAAAAGTGTAAAGAAGTTGAAATCGGGCTGCCTACTTGTTGAATGTGAGCGACGGGGTCAGACCGAGAATATCCGGAAAATGAAGACATTTTTCGATATTCCGGTGACCTCATTCGCGCACACAACACTCAACTCGTCCAAAGGCGTGATTCGATGTCGGGACTTGGCTGGAGTAAGCGACAAAGATATCATCGAAGGGATGAAAAACGAAGGTGTCACCGCAGTTCGCAGAATAAGAATTAAACGTAATAACAATCTGCAGGACACCAACACATTCGTACTCACCTTCAACAAGCCAGCAGTACCCAGAGTGGTCAAGGTTGGCTTTTTGCAAGTGAAGGTTGAGATCTACATACCTAACCCTCTTCGATGCTATAAATGTCAGAAATATGGCCATCACGAAGATCGTTGCTCAAAAAGCCAGATTTGTGGCCGATGCTGACACCATTCTCACCAGGAAGCTGAGTGTAGAGCAACTCCGCATTGTGTCAACTGTGGAAAAGAGCACCACGCCAATTCCAAGGATTGTGATACTTGGAAACAGGAGAAGGAAATACAGTGGGTAAAATACACATCCAACATTCCCTATCCAGAGGCCAGAAAGCTTGTACAGGCAAAAACATCACCTACTGGCCCATCCTTCTCCTCTGTAGTTAAAAACAATCCTAAAGCAACGAAGGACGCTCAAACACAGACAGATCCACCCGAGTCAACACCTCGCTCTAACACCCCCCATTACCAAGCACAAAAAACCACGGCATCTACCCAAACAACTTTTAATAACACCCCACCACCGAAGTCACCAAAGAGTAAAAATAGATCTCACGGAAATAGGCAGCAAAAGGGGTCAGATGACCCCATCAAACTCTATAACAGGTTTGGGGACATTGAGAGCATGGATGCAGAAGATACTGCTCCGTGTCCTCAAAGTAGCTCCAAACCTAACAAAAAAATCACCCCCGTACTTCCTCCATAGAAATAATCATACAGACTGTCTCTGCGAAAAGTCTAACCTAGCTCCAAAATCTCCACTCTAATCTTATAATGAAGAATACCATCATACAATGGAACTGCCAAGGACTTAGATCCAATTACAATGAAATTCTTCTGCTTTTAAACGAATATGATCCTGCAATAATGTCTTCAGGAAACCTTTTTAAAAGATACGGACAACATCACACTTAAAAACTACTCCCTGTTTAACACCTACTTACAGAATGTTGACAGGGCCTCAGGAGGGGTTTCTATTGTTGTGAACAATAGTGCCCCACATAGAATCATCCCTTTAAAAACAAATTTGCAAGCCATTGCTGTGAGTGTCACTCTACATCGAGTGATTACTTTTTGTTCTATTTACATACCACCAAACACCAACTTATTACCAAATGAATTAGACACGCTTGTTCAACAACTTCCCGCGCCATTTGTCTTACTCGGTGATTTTAATGCCCATAACATTCTATGGGGATCAAATTACATAAGCGACAGGGGCAAAAAGGTTGAAGATTTTATTGCTAGACACGACTTGTGTCTATTTAATACCAAGTCTCCGACGTACTTGCACCCAGGAACTGGTACATACACATGCATCGACTTAACAATTTGTTCTCCTTCACTACTTTTGGATTATAATTGGAAGGTCTCTGATGACCTTAACAGCAGTGATCACTTTCCACTTTCTCTTAAGAACACCAACGTTACAATTGATGACACGATTCCACAGTGGAATTTAAAGAAAGCTGACTAGGCCAAATTTGAAACACTTTGTACAACTAGACTTAACAGGAATACCGTCCTAAACGATAACGATCCTATTCGACAATTTACATCCGTCTTAATTGAGATTGCACAAGAATCCATTCCTAAGTTCTCGCCGAACTGTAAAAGAACCCAAAAACCGTGGTTCACTAAAGAATGTAAAGAAGCCATTAGACAACGCCGAGAAGCACTGAAAAATTTTTATAATCGTCCAACGCCCGAAAATTTAACTCAGTACCTTATTGTTCGGGCCAAAGCTCGCCGCACCATTAAAGAAAGTAAACGAGCGTCATGGAAAAAATATGTTTCAACTTTAAACTCTCGTTCCTCAATAAAGAAAGTTTGGGACACAATCCGCAAAATAAACGGAAAGGGAAAATACATTTCTTTCCGACATCTGAAGCTAAATAATAACAATTTCAATACCAAACATGAAATAGCTAATGTACTTGCTGATTGTTTCTCCAAAAATTCCTCATCGTCTAATTATTCAGAAGCTTTCCGAAGATTGAAAGCTCAAAAAGAAAAAACACGGTTGAAATTCACATCGAATAACTCAGAGAGCTATAACCAACCGTTTTCATTGTCGGAGCTTATGGAATCTTTGAATAAAGCCCATGATACATCTACTGGGCCTGACGATATACATTACCAGTTTTTGAAACACCTTCCAGAACCATCCTTAACAGTTCTTCTGGAAATCTTCAATGAGTTATGGATTACTGGTAATGTACCAAAAATTTGGAAAGAAGCAACAGTAATACCAATTCCAAAACCAGGCAAAGATAGCGCAGATCCTACCAACTATAGACCTATATCATTAACTAGCTGCGTTTGCAAAACAATGGAACGAATGATCAATTCTCGGCTTGTATGGTATTTGGAAACCAACAATTTAATATCTCCTTTCCAAAGTGGCTTTCGTTATGGTCGTAGTACCAATGATCATCTGGTTAGACTGGAAACATTTATTCGCGACGCTTTTATCAAGAAGGAACACTTAGTAGCGGTTTTCTTTGATTTGGAAAAGGCCTATGACACAACGTGGAAGTACGGAATACTAAATGACCTACACGATCTGGGTCTAAAAGGCCGACTGCCCTCGTTCATATCAAACTTCCTCTCAGACAGGGAATTCAAGGTACGAGTGGGCTCCACCCTCTCTGATATACACGATCAAGAGATGGGTGTGCCCCAGGGCAGTATTTTATCGGTGACGCTTTTCAACATAAAAATTAATAGCATCACCAAGTGTCTGACTCCTGGTGTGGATTGCTCCCTATATGTTGACGACTTTTTAATATGTTACCGATCCAAGCACATGCATACAATTGAAAGACAATTACAGCAAAATATCAACAAGATTCAAAATTGGGCCAATACTAACGGTTTCAAATTCTCGAAATCAAAAACTGTATATATGCATTTCTGTCAGTTACGAAGACATCATGATGGACCTAAACTCACGCTGGACTGAACACCTATTCCATTTGTTGAGGAAGCAAAATTCTTAGGTATTATCTTCGACAGAAAACTGACTTTTATTCCACACCTGAAGAATTTGAAAGCTAAATGCTTGAAGTCTCTAGATTTACTTAAAGTAATAGCGCACACTGACTGGGGTGCTGATAGGAAAGTCATACTCAGTTTATACAGAACATTTATTCGCTCGAAACTAGACTATGGTTGCGTTGTCTATGGTTCAGCTAGGAAGTCCTATTTGAAGATGCTAGACCCAATTCATCATCAGGGAATAAGACTTGCCCTGGGAGCATTTAAGACATCCCCGTGTGAAAGCCTACTCGTTGAAGCGAACGAACCACCTTTATCACAACGTAGAGAAATGCTTTCCGCACAGTATGCTCTCAAATTAAGCTCAAACCCTCTGAACCCTGCTTTTTCGGCTGTTTTTGAACCCAAATATAAAACCTTATATGACAATAAACCAAACGTCACACCTACCTTTGGCATTAGAATATTACCATGCCTTGACAGTAGCAAAATTGAACGTTCAAAAATTCTGAAAACGACCGTCTCCAAAACACCTCCCTGGCTACTTCAACAACCAAAAGTACTTTTCACGTTACATGAGGGAAAAAAATTGGAGACAAACCCTTCCATCTTCCACAACTGTTACCATGAACTCCTCGCCCAATTTGAAAATTATACAAGAATATATACTGATGGATCAAAAGATGAGGAAAAGGCTGCTGCAGCCTTCGTTAGTGGAAAACACACAACAAAAGTTCGCTTGCCAAATGGTACATCAATTTTTTCAGCCGAAATCAGAGCAATAGACCTTGCATTGCAATATATTGAAAGGAAGCGTATTTTAAATAGCATCATCTTCTCCGATTCACTATCAGTACTTCAGTCACTACATAATAGAAAACTGAAGAATCCATTATTAGCTAATGTTCTCCTTAAACATACTGAGCTGAGTACCTCCCACAATATAGTATACTGTTGGTTACCCAGCCATATTGGAATTAAAGGTAATGACAAAGCAGACCGCGCTGCTAAAATGGCCCTATCACTAGAACCATCTGATTTTAATACTCCGTATACTGATTTTAAACGTAGTATCAAAGACTGTTTACGTCAGAAATGGCAGGCATCATGGAATGATGCCGTGAATAACAAACTTCATGCCATCAAGCCAACCCTAGGAGAATGGACTCCTTCCTACAGAGCCGTCCGTAGGGAGGAGGTAGTCATTGCAAGAATTCGAATCGGCCATACTTATTTAACCCACTCCTATATACTAAAAGGAGAAGACCAACCAGAGTGCATATCTTGCAATGAACCATTCACTGTTAAGCACTTTATGTTGGAGTGTTTCGACCTCCAACCTACGCGTAACCATTATTACAATGCGTGCATGACATTAGGGAGCTCTTTGATACAGTTAGCATTTCTTATATTATAGACTTCCTGAAGGAAGTAAATATTTATCATAAGTTATAGCTTTTATGCTATCACCTTAAACAGTTTTATGTGCTATATATACCGTCGCTAGATTTTAATTACCTTTCATCTGTTTTCGTTGTCATACATCATTTGCACTCCCCGTTGATCGGGAAACTTTATTTATCACCGTTACCATTTTATCGTTTTACCTTCAACTGTTTGGTTTCGTATCGCTGGTCGATACGTAATCTTTTGCCACTTATAAATAATGAAGGATATAACCTTTTGCATGGCGCTAAATAGCCTCATAGTGCTGGTGCGCCGTAAAAAATTCAATCAATCAATCAATCAATCAATCTTCTAGCCATCTTTTGAATAATTGAAAATCATATGCTGCTTTCCTTTTCATACTTTCAGGCACCTAGTCCTCGACAAAACGTAACGTTCTCTAATGTAGCCGGTTTTTAAGGAAAGTAACTCTTAAATATCAAATTTCACAAGGTCACAAAATTGACATCCCTTTCGTCTTCTGTCGAAGGAATTTAGAGTGACAGTCGTTACTTAGATGAGGATTAATTATTGCGTCAGTATGCGGATGTGTCTGCTGAGCACGAATGTTTATATCAGCGACTTTGAGGCATCATTATTTGCTGATGTGTGCATAGTCGAGATGGTATCGAGTTAAGCGCTTGCAGGCGAGGCGATGGGTGCCGTAAACATACAGACACATGTACGAATCTCAGTCCAGTACGAATTAAAAATTTTCCAACCTGGATGATAAGAATACGGTTGTCCAATTATAAAACGCAAATAATTTTGGTGACGACAGAAGAAAACCGCTTTTATTCTCTTTAGATTAGTGACGAATTGCACTCATTAATAAAATAATAAAATAGCGAGAAAAATAAAAATCCCGTTATGTAATGAATTAAACATGTTATACAGTTTGGTTCAAAATCAACCCAGCTTTCCGTGTCATCTCTCTGGTGCCGTAAGGGACAAAATACGTGCAAATTTGTGAAGTGAGGCAGTGAGAAAGGAATAAGGAGCAGACCTGGATGACAACCCTCATTTTGGAATTTACACCATTTAAACCAGAGGAACCCGAGTCATTCTAATGATATGTACATACTTGCCATGTCATTTTTCTACGGTATTACACGAAACTGTTTTGTATGTTTAATTCGTATTGCTTGTTGGCTTTTTAATAATTATATGTTATATACATTTGTATTTAGTACTTGACTTTGTCCAAATCAAGTTCATAGTGTACCTTATCAGTGACATTTATTTTGTAAACAACAGAACAAATATTTAAAATGTTCTCTATGATTGTGGATTAAATATCCAGATCAATATTAATGATAAACATGTGTATAGACTTAATGCTGACCTTAGATACTTCTAGAATGGAAAATTACATTAGGCAACAGAGTACTTTCAGAAAATGGTAATTGCGACCTGGGTCAAGAAGAGGGGGTACATAATTTGTTTACCTAAGAATTACTCATTCTTGCCTTAACATCTTGAAGAAGAATCAGTCTTAATGATGTGTTCAGTTTTTCATTGGGTGGATTTATTTATTTAAAGTTATTTTTAACTGGAATTACAAAGTGCTCAATAATGTTTTTGGACTAGAACATTAATCTGGAATTATAGTTAATTCAGACAAGAACATTTTGGTTTATATTATTGTAATATATCCAAAGACTGCTGGCACATCATCACACTCCAGGCCATTGGAATGTTATTTCGTTCGAATCTACAGGCACATCAGCACAGTCAATATCTGTATTTGGAATACCACTGGAATTCAATTGGAACTTTCAACATTTGGACTTATGATAGAGTTTGTAAGGCTATTTGGGATTTAATTCACCATGCTGTAAGTTCTTCTTAAATGTTCACTTTGTATTCTAAGGAAATAAGTTATTTGTTGATTGTTACAAATCTGTCTAAATTAATGTTTCTGTCCAAGGATATTAATGAGCACTTTGTAATTGTTAATACAGGAATAGGTTGCAGATGAGACTTATATATCTTCTGATTGGGTTTTCATACCATTTGATAAGTGCAACAAGATCTACAGTAGTTACAAACATCACTTTTAAGAGACAGGGGTTTATGTTTTTAGAGAGATAGACAAAGACACAGACATACACATTCAAAACAAGCAAACAGAACTTTTTGGCAAATGTTATTAGTATCTCTCTTTTCGGTAACCTTGTTCTGGCCATCATCATGACTTCATTTATGTCTTTTATTCACTTGCGACTTGTGACTGTTGAGGTTGCTGTTCTGTATAAACCAACTCCTCGTCGCTTGTCTTTAAAGGTGCTTCGTGTTCCATCTATTATCTTAGTCTATGATCTCTTCTCTCAAATTGTTGATTTCCAGAGTATTGTCAAAATCTACATACAAGATCACGTACACTGCATTTGTCAGACCTACTGCAAACTAAAGATCCTCATGAAGTTGGCCTGATTTTATAGGATGGAAATGTCCTTAGTCGCTGCCTTGGTCTGGATTGGAATCCCCACAAAGCACATCCTACTGTATAATTGTCGTACGAAAATCTGTGACTGTTGTTGCTAAGTAACTGACCGGGCTTCAAACAGTGTCAAATAAGACCTCAAAACAATTTCTTGGTAAAGTTAGGTTCAAACGGTCTAGTACACAATGTCTGGCCATCTTCAGTGACTTCTCTCATGGACAAGCAGAAGTGTTGGAACTCGAAATGATTATGATCGATGGCTCCGTTGAGGGCCGCATTGCTGACGATTCCAATGAGCAAGCGTCTGAGTAACTGTCCTTAGAAACCGTAATCTTCGATCTTGGATAAGAGTCGAGAGGCGATGGTGAAGGATTTCCTTTCCATTTGTCTTAGAGAGGAAACTTGACTGTCCATCTGCTTAAAGTTGTCGTTTTCCACTTTAGATAAAACCTCCACACGGTGCACGTGAACACTGGATTTGTTGATGATGGTTTTGTACTCGGTAGCATTTGCCATCAAATGGAACATGGTATAACTTCGATTCAGTCTCAGTCTTCAGTCTCACTCCATTTAACAAATACTTGTCTTGCAACGAAAGTCCAAATGTAATGATCCGTCATTTCTAAACCACACCCTTGTCTGAGTTTCTGTCGGCGGTCATTAAATCCATCAATATGATAATCACCAGTTTCTGTCAACTCTGAATCGTTGACGACATCCAGTGTCAGTTTTCCATACTATGGAATTATCCAGAGGTGTGTTCTCGGGTTATTTTCCGTACGTCAATATATTTTTGAGGTATTCTCTATAAAGGTAACTATACATGTTACTGATGACTATTTTTTTATTCAAGCAAAACTCGACTTCGCATAAAATGAATGCACACAATTAATGATGGGTGCTACTGTGGCCTGGTCGTTTCTAATTTGAGAACTTTGACTTTCTGGTACAAGTGACTGTTTTGTAAATCGATGTAATCTTCACTTTGTCTTTTGATTTCAAATTCAGTAAGGGCTGAGGTGGTCAAAGGCGACACAGAATAAAATTCTACCTATTGGGATTCATCTTGCATCGTCATCATGATGAGCGAAATCATGAACAGATCTAGTTCTGAATTAGAAGATTTGAAACAATCTCGGTGCATCATGTTTTATCCTTTTGTATTTCAGTTCGTAATCAAAAGCGACAAATTCTTTGACTGATCCTGCTCCTCTTATTTTCTTAATCTTTTTCTGGATGTGTTGATGAGATCATTTGTTTATGAGATCTGAAGGTTTCGACTTTTCTCTCTGTCTCGTCCTTTCTGGGGCGAAGAGTAAAAATAATGACATGGCTAAAGGTGTGAAAGGAATTTATTGGGATGTCTCGGCGACCCAGAAGATCTTTCTTACTTTTGAACCTATACATGCTTCTTTCGAACTTTGATTGTAGCATATTTAAACGCATTCAATCATCAGTCATCGGCTTTAAGGTGAGTGCTGCTGTACGAAAAGCTTATTTTAATATAACTCCTAAACCATGTTCTCGTTGTCAAGAGAATTCTGCGTACACATGATACATTTGCAACAATTCAATATTGAATCTTTTGCAAATATGTTGTTTAATCGTGACTTTTCCTTTTCGAGAATAGAATATGTTGTCCAAGATATCCTTGTATGCTAGTATTGACACACTGTAAAAATACGATTTACCGACAGGACGATTATGTGAGGGTACATAGTTATGGTGAGCGTGATATGTGTTTCTACTTCTCTCGTGAGCAGTGATGGCAGAATCCAGTTTGAAAGGAATGAGTTTTTATAATGATGCCGCTGTGTTTCCCACTACGTTGTACTCGACAGCATCCCACCGCGCAGACAATAAATTCAGTCCTTCGTTCAAGTACGCAGGTTTGCGAAAAGACTCATCGAATCAATCGTTGTTGTAAACATCTTTCATAGGAGCGAGTGCGTTGTATACAACCAGAAAAGAAAATAAACCGAGATAAAAAAAATGGACTTTATTCTAAGCTCAGAAAAAGATACATTTAAAGGCTATGAGAAATTTTATTGTACTCGATCAGTATGCGTGTGTGAGCTCTCGTCAGATCCTTGTCAAACTAATTGTTGAATATAGCTGCAATCATTTTGACCAGATGTTGAGAATTAAAATAAGAGTGTACAGGGTTGACTTGTGATTTCGTAAACGAGAGGATCATTTTTGTCCAACTGTGCAGGACATGTACATCGACTATGAAACTGTGTTCACTTTTGTTGATATTGTGTACTTCATGATCCAATTGTATGGCTTGAGGTAACTGGACTGTGAAACAAAGCAAGACATTGTTGGGAAACATACACAGAACTGTAAATCGATAAGGTTAAACAAAATAGTTTCTGGTTTTTGTGAAGTCATTCGATGTGAAAGGAGAATGATTTTCCAAATATTCTAAAAGAGTGGTGTTCTTGCTCTGACAGAAGAATTGTTGTGATGAATAGCGTTGGCCGCAAGAGTACAGTTATTGTTGTTGTTACTGTCGGTAGTATATTTGTGACTGGAAGAATGGCGACTGGCGCTGACAGCAAGGCTGCTGGTATTGTTACTACCAGTAGTATATTTCAGGGAATGGACTGGGAAGAAGATAACTAATACAGATGCTGAGCAAAATTGTCCACAATTGCTTGTCTCATTGTTGCAAACTCAACTTTGCAATTGCTGCTCCGATGACACAATGCACAACGCAGATTCGGCTGAAAAAGACGGCTAGAATTTTAGAAACAAGTTCTCCGCACCACACGAACAGAGAATGTTTTTGTAGTTCCTGAAGGACTGAGATGAAGATGTAGATGCTGCGTTTAAGGACACGATAGTCACTTCTTTTCTTTTTATAGTAGATGTCTTGTGAAGCAGCAGTCCAAGAAATAAAGCTAGGTGGATATCATTTCCAATGCAATTTCACTTCTTCAAGTTGACCTTCAACCATTTTAAGTGTTCTTCGATCGAGATGTTTTCGATATCGTGCACGTTTTCTTCCATTTGGATCGTTCGCTGTGTATTAGTCAAGTAAAAAGTTCCCTTTAACACTTCTCTGTGCATGTCTTCTAATTCATGGACTGTATGGTCACGTCTAGTGGCAAGAAACAATTCGGTTGTCCATTTGGTAAATTACTTTTGTTAAAATTGTATTTGATTATTTGGTTTTTATAATGCGAACACAATCTCCGGCCCTTATCATCACATATTTTGGGCAGTAAGAAACATTCCAAACAAAACAGCAAACTGTCACTTTGTTTTCATGAGTCACTTCTTCTGGTGCACATCTGATGATCCGATGGTACGATTAATTGTAAGCTTTGACAAGACGTGATAACACGTCGATGTATTTGAGAAGGATTGGTGTGTAAAATATTTCTGCATGCGTTCTTTAAAAACGTTCTATGACACTTGTTGTCGTTTCCTGATTTTCGATATTCAAATATTGACTGTGTCCTCTGTTCAAATCATTTTTAAAAAAGCTTGGGTCACAAATTCGGTGCCTTTACCCATTTGACGTAGTAGAGGGTGAAGCCCACTTTATTTCAAAACCAGTTTCAAAGCTCGCACTAATTCTGAATATGTCTTAAAAGCCAAAAGAACTAACCGAACTGATTTTGAAAAGATGTCAATGACACAAAACAAATATTTGTCACCACGATTGTACGCTGTCAAATGAGAAACATCAGCAAAACCTACTTGCCGCTGTTGATGGATGCCTGATACTTTGGTTTCACTTAAGGAAAATTTTGTCCATTGAGTTTATGTAACGTGTACGTCGAGTGTTTTTTTAACCATTGCCGCACATCTCGCAGATGTAAGCTTTTGAGTTTGGTTTTAGCAGTGTGATAAACTGTTTGAATTCCTCTGTAAATAGCAGCATATACAAGGTTGTAGTAAATGCTAGCTAAAGGTGTCTCCATGATGGGGTTGGCTTTGGTTTTTGTTGCTGCTCACTAACTTCCCCACCGTCTGATACTGCCCTTAGGTTGATATTTGTGTGGTATTTTGTTGCGATTCCGATGAGACTTGAAGTGTTCAATGAGTAAGATGAATAATTGTAGTCATCGGAAGTTGAGTAATTTTTTATGTCTTTTTTTAAATTTGTGTATGTAACTTCTTTCTTTTTTCTGTTCTAATCATGACGGTTTTCGCATACGCGTTGATTTCTCTACTTTTGGGAGTAGGGAAGTGTGTCAACAAGGATCTTACTATGCCTTTGAAGCAGGTGGAGTCTCAAACATTTCTAATCTATCTTCTTCTTCCAACCGTGTTAGCTGTTTCTTGTAAAGATTGCTAATGAAATAATAAAGTCCATGCAATACTTGTCTGTACCTCTACGAACTTTTTCTGTTTCTGACAAATCGAATTGATCCATAATAATTGTAATTCTTGCTATAACTATGATATCTCGATGAGATTAGGATAAAGAGGTTAATCAGGTATCCGGTGCTTGTACGAATGACGGAGTTCCATCCATCGTTTGTATGGAACTAAAGGTAGCTTTCTTCCTTCCATAAGATCCAAAGGCACAAGTGTGTTGTCTTGCCAGAAAAGTATGTCCTTTTCATCTTCTTCCGTCTCTTCCCATGATTCCTTCTTACAGAGTATATTACTGAAACTCAACTTCAGATGAGTTTAGAGTTCAGTAACGGTCAGAAAAAAACGGTTTAAAATTTTGAAATAAAATCTGCATGCATTTCCGCCAATAACTTCCTATTCATGATGAGCAAAAACTCTGTTTTGACAGCTTTTTGTTCCTATTACGGAGGAGAGCAAATGTTTAGGTCTTTTCTTTCGACCAGCAAACTATCTTTTCTTCCATATTTAAGATAGTTCAGGGACAAATGTAGAAGATTTTTGATTTAATAACATTCGTGGCAAACACAGATTGGGAAAGGATGGAAAGGTCATGCTCTGTCTATACAGGTCATTGGTAAAATCGAAACTTGACTGACTCCATTGTAAACGTATCGGATTGTAAATCGTACATGCAGACTCTTCATCCATTACAGACTCAGAGCCTTGTGTCCACTTAGAAATCCTCCTTCCTAAAGTCCCTGAGATATGGCCAGTGAACCATCCCTGTACCTTAGAAAAACATAATGACTCTTCAATATGCTATCAAACTATCTTCAGTACCTCATAGCAATATGTCTGTCAGATACCGTTTAAAGCCTCATTTTGTTACTGCAGAAATTACAGCCATACTCGACGACTGAACTAAGTTGGAACCTGTAAAAAAACAAATTGAATCATCTTTTCTGATTCCTTTTCCACATTGAAAAGCCTTGCAAATTTACAAAATCCTATAACAGACAAATTGTTAATATCAATGATATTGCAGGAATACGATGTTCTCATAGTCGGGGAAAGTATTCTGTACTTTGGTTGTAGTCATCCTGGCCTAAAGGGTAAAGAAAGGGCGGAAAAAGCAGCCAAAGCTGTTGTGATGTCACCTGTTTCCGAATAGAAGATTTAATATACTGACCTAAAATAATTTATAAATCAGCATCTTCGTCATGCTTCTCACCTTAGGTGGAATAAACACTCCACAAATAAACTTAAAAACACTAAACCCACTATTGGAGGGTGGCGTTCTTCGTATAGAATAAATCGGAGAGATGAGGTGTTACTGTGTCAATCGCGTATCGGACACTAACACATGACTTGTGCATATCTTCTGGATGGTGAACCTCGATCGGAGCGTGTATCTGGAAGTGTTCACTGACTGTGAACCCCGATCGGAGTGTGTATTCTGGCAGTGTTCACTGACTGTGAGCCTCGATCGGAGTATGGATCCTGGCAGTGTTCACTTCTGGATGGTGATCCTCGATCGGAGTGTATATCCTGGCAGTGTTCGCTGACTGTGGAACACATTCTTGTCTAGTGTTTCGATTTACAGCCTGCGAGACAAAAGTATTTTAAAGTTAACTGTTTATAGAAATTGTATCAAGACGTACCACCGGTGAAAATCTTCGACTTTTCAAGTTAATGCGGTTTATATAAAAAAAATGTACTCATTCTTTAAGGATTTTGGAGATCTATCTTTAGTTGGCACCGTAAAGCCATTATTTTGCAGAGGTACAATAAAGCGCTACTACCGATGTATGATAATTTCTAACATCCCGGTCAGTCTTTAAGCCAATCTAATCATACAAATAGCCCTGATATGGTCTAAATAGATTGTTTGTTTGTTTGTTTGTTGTTTTATTTTGTGTAGCCTATTTGCTTATTCTTGCAAATCTGAGGCATATTTACGTCTCACGTCAATAATCGTTTTGCTCAGAATGAATATACTCTTTTAACATTATTACCTTCATATGCCACTTCTCCAGAGATCTCGCGAGATAATGCGTGCTTTCACAGTAAGAGGATATTTTTCCAGGGAATCCGAAAGACTGAACAAACGAAGAAATGAATGAAAAATGATGAACGTATAAGAATGAATGATAAATAAATGCAAGTACGATTAAAGAGTTATATTGCTGAATGAAAACTAGAGAATGACACAAAGGTGTAATTAGTCAAAAAAGCTTTTTCAGATCTATGTAGAAATAGGTGTTAGAGGCAACGGCAAAGTTCCGTTGAAAAATAAAACATATCTTTAAGTCTTTAAAAAAATATAAAATGCGAAGAATATGAGAATACGATATCTTCCTATATTCCCTCCAAACAAGAAGGCTTTACTTTCTATACAATCTATTAATATTAAACGACAAATGTTTCAAAGAATATAATTTTGCTTACTTATGCATTGAAACCAGTAACTAATTTCAAGTTTATGTATATATCTATTAAAATATGGTGGGTATCTTCCCATTTCTTCATTTAAAACAAAAATATATTTGTAAACAGCTTGACTTGCGGTTACGTTTTACAAGTTTTGTTCATGTATGAACTAGTGGTAAACTTTCATCTTTGAAAAAGCGCCATGCTTCACCACTGTAATACAACATGGAAGATACAAAAGAATAAAACATTACAGATTTTCAGTATAAGCATATATATCTCCAATTCCATGTCGCATTAAAATTACAGAAAGAACATTTCACACGCAGGAACCAGTGTTGTGCTCAGCCTTGTCCAGTTCTACACAAGCAATGAAAAAGTTATGATGACATAATACAATTTCATCTTTTATATTGTTTCCATCTGTGTGTGTGTGTGTGTGTGTGTGTGTGTGTGTGTGTGTGTGTGTGACCTATGTTACAGTCAAAGTGGCAGTCTTGGAATCAGTAGGATGACAATAGCATTCGGTCTTATATTTTAGGCTTGAAATGTTTAATAACCGGTTCGTAATAAACGTTTCTTTCAGTTTTTGAATATCATAATTAGAGTAATATAGAATAAATCAATGTTACAAAACATTTAGAAGAAACCAAAGTAAAACTGAATGACAACGAAAACAAAAGTTATGTACTGAATAAAGTTTAATTAACACAAGTATGGCAAATGCATACGATGCCACTAATGCCCCCAAAGCATGGAGAAACCACGTGTTAACAGCCAGGATTTATCTTGATTTCCTCATCAAGTAGTCAATAATACCTGAAATTCAGAATAAAGATTTGAGAACAAATTTACAATGTTAAAATAATTTAAACACTCTCTTGTTGTAAATGGTCAGTAAGACAGCTGTTTTACGTTCTGCTGTGCAATGCTTAAGCTACAAATCTGGGGTTTGTTTTGCCATTCTCACCAGATAGATCTGTTCCGACCAAGCGTTAGTCATCGCAAAGCATTATTTAAATCACATGCGAAAAAAGTCTATGAAGGAATAAAAAGGATGACCATCTGTACACCATGTTGCTTTAGTGCATTCAAGCTTTATAAGTTCCGGCGTTTTTAAAAACCGATCACTTCCAGTTAGGCATTACGAAATTGCGAACTAAATGGAATAACTACTTTTCTCCAAAGCTGAAGAGTGCAACAATGTGGAAAAATCATACGTCTCTGAAGCTGATGATTTGACAACAGAAGAGCTCCAATTTAGAAAGGCAAATCTTTCCTTGTTCAGAAACACAGGTTCATACAACTGTGCAAAGAAATTTCCTTTTCTTAAATTACAATCAAGACGTAGACATTTTATTGACCTTATCAAGTCATCACAAAACAGTCAACGTGTCATGTATTTTGAACAATTTGTTTAGAACATTGACATGTAATGTTTTCGCTGTGCTAGTCGCCGTAGCGATAATATAAAAAAATTTATAGTAAATTGCCAGATAACAGAGGGGCTTACTTAGCTGTGATGGTGCATAGTGACAGAACATAAAGTATTTCTAAATACGGCGGTTCCCTGCATCCGCCATCGTTCTTCTGTCCAACTAAGTACGAACTTTGACTGTACTTTGGTTGAAACAATGCAGACAACTACAACAAAGGACGTCAAAACAGTAAAAATGTCAACTAAGAAAGCCAGTTGTCTTCCCTACTGATTTTATGGTAGAATCAATATCCAGCATAAGGTTGTTTGACTGTAAAATTATCTGAATTTGTTGACTACAAAATGTTGGAAAAACTCTTGCAGACAGTTGTTTTTGAATCAGAGTTAATTTAATTTCGATCGCTAACATCACTGATATATGTCATATTTATTTACACAACTTTATATATATATATATATATATATATATATATATATATATATATATATATATATATATAAAGAACTCTCCTAAGAATTAGTTTTACAATTAATTACATGAACACGCATGAGGTTAAAAAAGACAAAACTTTCCCCGTTACTTGGATAAAACCGTAAGAAACGAACCATGTTTATTAGACGTTTGTGAATGAAAGAAAAATTAGCCTCTTCGATAGCGGGGGTATAACAACAAATAGGCAGGAGTTACAAAACTGACATGAATTTTTACAATTGGTGTCAATAACAGACAATATAGATTTCAGCCAAATCGATGCTGTTCCTACATAGGAAATCTGTTTATGAAAGAATTCAATTGATTCACTTATATCAATGTTGACAAATTGAAATATTTAAGAATTCCATATCTACACAATATTTTGTAAATAACCTTAATTGTCATTCGCTTTTTAATTTTCATTTTTTAAAATGTTTAAAGTATTTCGACTCTAAATGTGTACAAGTCATTTAAGGCCAAAATGGAAATGAAGAGAAAGTGACACGGCGATATGAACTGGAGAGTATTTTTTCAACATTTGCTAAGTACAAATGATGAAACATACATCAGAACCAATTATTATATTTTCCATTTTACAAAGTTTGATAATCATTCTTTGAGCGTTGTACCAGTGTGAACTTTGCAGACGTCATTGTAACACATAACATAGTAAATTTTATAGATGTTATTGTAACACATAACAGATTTAAGCTGATGTGTGTGATTTTAAAACAGGTTGATCAGTGGCATGTTTAAGGATGCTAGTAATTTAGTACATCTGGTAGGGACATGATTGATTATTAATGAGGTTTCCTTTGATAACTATGTCAAGCAAAACTGATTACGGGTTAAAGATTTGGTTTTGTTTAACGAAATGTCAAGGGTCGAAATGTTGCCAAAACTGCGTTCGATCTTATTGAAATATTTGTCATAAGTTAACTCTTTGCAGATCGGTATATCAAAGGACGCGGGGGAAAATGAAACATTTTCCAAAAATCTGTAGGGGCGTGTGTTAATAATGGCGATTAGGTAAACCTGAATTCTGATTGTGTAAGTTAACGGATTGGTATGTGTGATTAGGATATTTTGGTACTGATTATGGTATTGGACGAATTTGAAAGGCAATAATGTTGTTATTGTGCACTTAATGCCTTTTTCAGCACACGATAGGCTGGCTATTCATGGCGACCAATACTACTGGTGAAGGTAGAATCCGGGAAATCCACATTAAGAACCACTGACCCACGCGAGATACTGGCAAGCTTTGTAACACACCTTCATTGGCCGATTCCAAGACTCGACTCCACAATGACAAAGGTGAGATGGAGTAATCGGTAAAGGCGAGCGCTTTAGACAATGACTCTTATAACGAGATAAATATACATTATAATGATAGACTCTTACACCGTGTTAACTGATGGCTATAAGATTCTTACACCGTGTTAATTTATGACTATAAGATTCTTACACATTGTCAGTTATGACTATACGATTCTTACACCATGTCAATGACTGTAGGATTCTTATACCATGTTAACTATAAGATTCTTACATCATGCTAATTGTGACTATAAGATTGTAAATAAAAAATATTGTGAAGACAGTGTTAGGGACCTTCTTGCCACAGTGAGGTCAGAAATTATAAATCGACAAGTGAAAATGAAATTACATTGTTTTATATCCTTACTTTTTTGTTGTTTTTTTTTTTTCTTTTAAATCTGTAGAGGGGTACAAACCAAGGGGAGGGTGCATGCACAAGGACGCATGAAGCCTGTTATAAATTCCCAAGACGCATGAAGCCTATTATAAATTCCCAAGCCCACACATTTATTATTCGGGCCCATTCTTTCTCTGAAAGAATAGCTTTGTACCATTTGTCACTTTACTGTTGGACGCACTGAATAAACTTGAGTGAAGCTCTTTAGTCGCTGAAGACTCCAGTGGATGTGACACCAATGACGTCGGTGACGTTGGAGTGACACTATGTAATGACGTGTAACAGTAACCCGTTGGAGGCGTCTGGCCGGCATACGTGACTTGAAAAGTGTAGCTCATCACTGGAGGATATGTATTATATATGTTGTACACGTAATACCATCTTCCGTCGGCCGCTGATGATGTAATCTCTGCTATCCAGTGCTTGTAGAAAGTAAAAATATATAATTATCTCATTCATTCATATATATATATATATATATATATATATATATATATATATATATATATATATATATATATATACAGACACACACACATGCATATACATATATAATCTTTAAAAGCCTAGTACGTGTGTGTGTGTGTGTGTGTGTGCGTGTGTGCGTGTAATTGTGAATGCATGCGCGTACGAATCAGGATGACTATACTAGTTTTTCCTTAAGTCAACTTATTTGTGTTAAGGACAAGGCCGATGTTATGAATTTTTCCCCCGACTTTAAAATTTCAAAAACCAATATATTTTAATATATTTTGCAAAGATAAACTCCAATTTGCTTGCAAATGTCAATCAATATGAAATACCGAATTCAGCTTATAGAAAAGTAAACAAGATGATCTATGTACCTGTAACAAATTGCATAGGATTGTTTGTGACTATGTAAAACAAGTAGTTTAATCTTAAATGTGAATTTCCTCGCCAAAAGGGAACAAATCTGTACTAGCCGACAAAATAAGACTTCCTATCGCAAGACTTTGTCTTAATTCACTAGTGCGCTTTGACTGTGTGGTTCTTATCGAAAGACTTCGTCTTAATTCACAGCAAGTGCGCTTTGCCTGCATAGTTCTGATATATGTTTGAGCAGATAAATTAGTTTTCCTTCCAGCTAGATGGAAATCAAAAAGTTTGAAAAATAGGATTTGAATTAAGATTTCTTATGGATTGTCTCTCATTGTCTAACACTTATTGGCCATTAGTTAATCAGCAAAACGTGTGTATTGATTACGAACACTGATTACGTACACTATATGCATACAAACTTTGCTTGGTGTTTGTTTTAATTTTGTTAGACGAATATGCTACTTGCGTAAGATAACGTTCTTATAAATCATGCTATTTATACAGCGTTGAGGTGATGTATGAGACACCTGAAACTGAATCTTCAACAAACTATGATGAGATTTGTTTCTGCTTTCACGCCTCTCTGGTTTTAACACTTCAACTACACTATTTGTTCACCAACTTTCCAGATATACTAATTAAATGTATTCTATTGTATTGTATTGCATAAAAAGGTTTCGTTAACGGGACTATGTGCAATTCTTGTAATCATGTATACTCTTGTGTCCTGTTCAAAATATCAGATATCCCCGAAGTTCATTCATTCTTTTCCTCATATATGTAAGCAAATATGCTAGGAATTAAAAGTTCGAATAACCATTCACATTCATTTCTAATAAAACAATTTTAACGTATTGGTTAAGAAAACCCCCCTTCTACATCTCTTGCTCTTTTAATACCGCTGGTCTTTCACTCTCAAATAAAAGCTATTTACCTGGTAGTGAATTGTAGGCTTGTTGAAGGTGATATTGATATTCAGGGAATTCGCAGGTATCTCAGACGGAATATTAAAGTCGCACTTGCCATTCATTCGGTAATGTACACCATTCCCTGTTGGCCAGCTATCTATATGCATGACTGAGACTCCGCTCGAGTCTAAATGAAAAATATACATCTATTACACATCATTACATACCTATCGTTCATTATTCTATTTATTTATGTATCTACCTAAAAATGTTACGCTTTAAATTACAATTTTTGAGTAGGCATAGCTACTTTTACGTTATAATTAGGACCATCAATCTAATAAAACTATTTTTAAAATTATAAACATTCAGTTGGCCATGTAGGATTTAAATTCTAAATAACAAATATCTTTCAAACCTATAAAACAACCAAGAGTTTTAAATCTGCAAGTTAAATATATATATGATCATCCGGGTATTTTTTCAATCTAAATATAGAAGTACTAAATATATAATAATCAAGTATGCGCGAACTAACTCACATTTTCACTAACTTTGTTTCCTATTTTTGGGCCATTATTAATTCGGTTTCTTTGAACAAAAACGCTATTAATAATAAGTAAGTATTATATAGGAAATAATGTGCAAAGCTGTTCAAACATTTTCAGATGGAATAAACATGTTTTATTGTACTAATTGTGAAACAACTTGACAGCTGAATAATTTGTGAGGCCAGGAATTTTAATCAAAAGACTCCTGACATTTTTCAAACTAATAAAATTTGGCTTTCGTCCTCAAGAAACTGGTCAGGGGTTTAGCAATTATGGAAAATTTGAGCAACATTTTCAATAATATCCAGACAAACCAATAACTCGCATCAGTCACTTTTCATTGATAGACACTGGGAATTCATGTATAGCCTTGTCCTTAATTTCAACTTGACCGTGTCCCACAATATGTCTTAAAATGTAACACAGTCAAGGCAAAACTCAATTTTATCTTAAACAATTGTCAAATTTGAATCTCAGTCGATCAAAGAATTTCCAAATTGTTTCTAGGTGATCTTTAGAGGTCTCGTTGTAGATGATGACATCACGGATGTAAGCATCACAGCTATCTCTAAGTGAAGTTATCATCTTCATTAAACGATGGAATACTGAAGGAGAAATTTTCATACTAAATGGCTCTATTTTAAACTGACCAAATTCATCTGGAGTAGCAAATGCCATAATTTCATTTACTCTTTCCGTGAGTTGCATATGCTAAAATCCTTTCAAAAGATCGAACTTGGTGAAATATATTGCATATATAATTTGGTCAATGTAGTCATCGATTCTTGGTATTGGAAATGAAACTGTTTTGGTGACATGGTTAATTTCGCTATAATCAGTACACATACGGAAAGAGTATTATCTGGCCTCGGCACAATAATACATGGCGAACTCCAGTTGTTCTTACTTGGCTGAATACAATAATTCTCCAGCAAATACTAAACTTCTTCTATCAAACATTACTGCTTGAGAGGATTCATTCTGTAAGGACGATATTTCACAGGTATCGAATCTACAATTTCAACGTCATGGTTGATGTATTTATTTGTGATGCAACGTCTGAAACTCAAGCGCTCATATTCACATAACAGCTGCTTTTATTCTCTCTTGTGGCTGTAGATGTAGAAGTTTCTAGTCTAGATTCTTAATATTTCTGAATTCCGAAGACTGATTAAACCAAAGTTACTACAGTCCGATTGCACGCCATTGTTTAAATATTCAGTGTGTGGGACAGGTAACAAAACTGATGAATATATATATATATATATATATATATATATATAGCATATAGTTATTACATATATATATATATATATATATATGCTACATATGGCAAAGGTGTTTCTTTTCCACCTACCAGGTTAATGTTATAATTTAAATAAATGTAAATGATATAATTTAGGTCAGTTACTTTCTTTTTAACTATAAGGACCATAATACTTAGCTTCTGGTGGGCTTTGGTGTAAAGGCAAGCGAGCCAGACCTTTATCACCAGGTTGAAACTTCCTTTCCTTTTTACTTCTGTCTCACCTTAACTTCATTTTTGATTGAGTTAAGTGAAAATTTCTTCTTGCAACTTCACAAGCTATTGACAACATGTATTTTAAATAATCATAGACATAATCAAGAAGATCATTTCTGAATCTGCGGTTGAAATAAGTTTTTCTTTGATCTACGGACAGTGTGTCCAAACCTATTTCAAAAGGACTAAAACTTTATGATTCTCGAACCGATTCCCTAACAGCAAATAAACACCTTCATCCCAGTCTTGTTTGTATTAAAGGAATATGACCGAATCATATTTGTCAAAACTTGATTATTTTTCCCACGGGGTAGTGTGAAGAAGATTTAAGCTGTTGGATTCCTGTTTCATACCAAACTTGTTGGAAAATTCGAGACATAATATTGACCATTGTTCAGACTGGACAGATTCGGGAAGGCAAAACAAGGGTATAAGAAAAGCTTTATCAAAGCTTTTCATTATGGTTTTATTCTTAACATTACTGAAAGGAATTGCCTCTGGGAATCTTGTGGACGCACACATTATGGTCAAAAAGAATTGGCTGCCTGACATGGTCTTAGGAAATAGACCGACACAGTCTACCATTATTCTGCTAAATACTTCGTCAAATGCTGGCATATGTTGCGCATGAGCCTTAAGTATCTTCAAAATGGGTTCGTACTTTTTGAGAAGTGTGACAAGATCTACAGTATTTACAATCATCACTATTAACTATCGGTTATTAAAAATGATTCAAGATCTTGGTCTTATTGACTCCTAAATGACCAGCCAAGGAATTTCATGGGCTAGACTACGAATTTCCTGTCGATATGACTTCGGAACAACAATGTGATAGCTCTCGGACCACTCGTCAAAAGCGGATACCTCATGTTCTCTCCATTTCGTCATAAGGACCCCGTTTGTTTACAAAATAAGAAACTGGTCTTTGTGTGGCTTCTCTTTAGCTAATAGAACTTTGAAGCAAATAGATCTCAGGATCTTGTTCCTGTTTAACAACGAATGATTTGTCTTTTGTTACCCTAATTGGAATAAAGAGAATGAGTAGGAAAAAGGGGACCGCTGTAATGAATACCTTTAATTTACCGGAAGCAACAGTGACCTCATGAAAAGACTGAAAATAAATATTTCCATACCGACATCATTCTAAAAAGCTATTTTTGCCATAATCCTCGTAACTTTACAAGCAGGTTATAAATCACGCATTTCATTCTCAATAGAATCAACCTTTTAATGCAAACAAGGATTATCATTTATAAGTGGAGTAAACGTAACCTTATCTCCAGCTATGGTCATTGCGCAAAGAAGCCACCGCTCCAACAGTCACGGGTCCTGAGATTAAGTCTGATGACAAACTAATACAATGGAGATGAACATTAACAAAGCCACACTCAACTCCCTGAAGAAAAACACTTTCACTTGGATAAGAACTTCTCAGATACATGAAAATTACCTGATAATAAAATACTCTGAGCTCTAGTGTCTCTTAAACTTTTAATACGAATAGGATTGGCAGAATCACGAATAATTAATATAGAACCTTTCGACGTGAATGATTCATAATTCTCCACAATAATATTGGAGAGGAATTTGCTTGACCCAACAAATGTATTGCTTTCACGACATAACCGTGACCTTGACCTCTTAGAATTAAGAGCATTTGGAATAGGTCTATCATTCTTCTGATCTTTTTTCTTACTTTGTAACAATAAACAATAATTTGCACTATTTTCTTGCAAAAGGTGCACGTAGAAACAAGGACTGATTTCTACTCAGTCTTATCAGCAGTCAGCAGTTTGATTCTAAATGTTTTGCCCGATTGAGATTTGGAAGTACTCGTATGAGGTTGAAATGGTTTGTTGTGGGGATGGGGGTTGTTTTTTTAATCAAATTCCTGCTGAGAGGAAAACACTAAGAAATAAAATTTTGCGAGTCAAGGAATAATCGTCAGCGGTACGAGCAGAATCTTCCAAATTGTCTATCTTGTAAGCATCAAGATAAGTGTTGACGTCACTATGGATGCAATTCTTCAAATTATTAACTAATATGAGTTGTCGAAGGTTATCATAATACTTATGAACCTTCTTGGCTGAGCACCACTTGTCAAACAGTTGTTCTTTTTCCCAAGGAAATTAGCCGTGGGTTTGCCCAGTTTCGTTTCTACAATTCCACAACCTTTATCGATATGCATCAGGTACCAACTCATAAAACTTCAGGATAAAGTCCTTAACCACATCATAATAAGCACTTGGTTCTACTGACGGTGAAGTATAAAATTAATGAGCTTTGACAATATTGTAATAACAAAGTCCAATGTTCTCTTGGCCATTGCGAATTTTCAGCAATTTTCTCAAAACGGAGGAACTTATTTATCTAATTCCTTGTCTTTAAAACAGGGTACTAAACTAATATTTTGATAATATCAAAACCTGAATTAGGGGGTTAAGGGGAGTACCTCCTCCTTGCCAGCTCGAATCATTGTAATTTAATTTTTATTTCCCTTTCTTCTTTCTGCGTATGCATTTTAATTAGCAGTTTTCTATCTTATCTTCCCCTTTATTCTTTCTTAACTTTTATTTAAATTTTTCGTTATATTTCCTCATTTTAATATGCATTAGCATTTGTCTGTCTTGACATTCTGATTTTTTTCTGATTTTGGAATTCTATATTTCTTTCTGAAGCTGAACGTTTTATTAACCTTGTTTCCATCTGGTGTTTTAATTTCATTTGAGAGCCAGATAATAGAGTCTTAGTAATTACACCCAAATACTTTATCAAATATATTCTTTTCCACTAAATACTGTATTAAAATTTTTTTATTTCCCATTTTACCAAAACAACTTTTACTTCGGAAACAGAATAAGGTCTGGCAAGCTCCATCAACTCATCTTTCTTTAAAGACTCTAAAGCTTCCTGCGACGGATTAAAGACATAGTTCTCCACTTTAGATGGCTTTGTGAAAGCTTGTTAGTTTCATTAAAGATTTCTCAAATATGTGGAATTTAAATACCAGGGGCTTAGATAATTCAGACACAAAGAGAATTTAAAGTTCATAACCAAACTGAATTTCCCTGAAATATTTTTTTAAAAACATTGCATCCTGAACTAGCCCCCAGTTTCTGTTAAGATTCTATGGTCTTAAATTAAGCAACAGAAAGAAGCAAATCTGATAAGTTTTTTCAATTTTAACAAGTAATTTTTTACTCTTACTTGTAACAAAAAGGTAAGAGGAACTTGCAATAATATAAATGATATCCAAAATAATCCTCAAACGTTCTGTCACAAATCCAAAAGAATAGAGTGTCCCAGATGAATTTCAGGTCTCAAATGTGCTGATGTACCAATGCCTTTAATATCTTTGAATATGCTGAAGTGCAAACAGTCTTGATGTATCACAATGCCATTGTCCAAAACTCCTTTGAATTAATTCATAATAATCCCGAGCTGTTGCTACAACTAACAAAACCTAAGAACTGATTGAGGTTCAAAAGTAATCTCCAAAATTTATCGATGATTAAAAAATTCCAGATCAGTATCACATGACCGTTTATAGCCAATAACTTAGTAGACAACTCGTCAATTCACAGAATTGGAATTAATTGTCATATATCCTCCAAACATAACTTGCGTTACCTTTGAGATAGTGCTATTTTCTGGAGTCCAGATCCTTTCAAATGTATTTATCTTTCTCGTTTTGGATCAACGAGTCTGATCTGAAGCTCCTTGTGTTGTACCCTGCACTTTGATTAATATATAACAGAGTTTTCATACTCTTTAAACTAGATCTCTGAGTTGGATGTTGACCAATTGATTTTCACAACGTCATATTTACTAGAACAGAACCGGAGTGCCAACATTCTATTTTTCCATAATTATGCACCGTAGTCTGAATTGCTGACTATGTTAGCTCTCTAGGTCAGCAATATAGAATGCTGAGTGACGTCGCTATCTATGGATTTAGTTATCATAGACTTTCCTACTGTTATAAACATTATTACACTGCTGAACTCAGCAACTTGATGGAGTCAATGTTCTTCCACACACACAAACTCAGAGAGAGAAAGACACACACCGACGCAGACATTACTACAGTTAACAATCTTTAACCCGAGAACTTTGAAAAACCCCGTAGATGGACATGCACAATTGATACTACAGTTACTAACAGCAAGAAGGGAATAGATACTAAGAACTTGCTAATTGTTTTGGAGAGGTCAAGAACTTCTACTATAAAAGGTAAAAAAAAAACCTTCAAATTTTCAGCAAAATAAAAATCGGACTACTCGAAATGATTTACGTATGAAGTGTATTTTTCATGTGAAATCATTTTTCCAGTATTCTTTAAACTTGTATTCTCGTAGAGTTATCAGTCAAGAGTTCTTAAGTAAATACCTTGACACCTGTGTTTATTTTCTCTTTCTGTACACATGTTGACAATAATTTTACGTTGGTGTTATTTTCAGAATTGTATACCAGTTAGACCAATACATAAAATGGAAGAATATCTGGCATATCGTTTGTTCGAATGAACAAAAATTATATAGTTTGTCACTTACTCATAAGCTCTCTGTATGTCCATGGGTGAGGCTCCTCCATCGATGACAACGTAGAGGGTTGTGGCGTCGATGATATCGGTGCCGTTAGAGGGGAGACACGTAATGAAGTGTAGCAGTAACCAGTCGGAGGTGTCTTACCGGCATACGTGACTTGAAAAGTGTGGCTCATCACAGGAGGGTATGAAGTATATTTGTTGTACACGTAATACCAACTTCCGTCAGAAGCTGCTGATTTAATCTCTGCCATCCAGTGCTGGTAGATAGTACAATTTCTGATTAATATCTACTTGATTGTGTAACATTTGTATGCTTATTAACGTGTTTGGTTTTGCGCGTGCGTGCTCGTGAATGTACGCTCGTGTGAATGAGACTGACAATACTTGTTGATATGTTTTATATAGGTTTTCGTAAATTCTACTTTGTTGCGTAAATGACAACACCAATTTTTATTGAATTTTGTCCACATAACAGTATATAGTCGTGAGCGAAATTGAGTACCTGTGCAAAATTACTCCGTCAAATCTTTTAACAAAACACGGTCCATTTAACGATTGCTCAGGCGATCCATGCAGAAAATATACTACTGAAAATATTTTAAATTGGAATCTTCATACTTGCAATGCATATACTCATAAAATGTCACGAAGAGTACACCCGTAATAAGTATAGCTCAGTTGGTAGAGTGTTAGATATACATGGCAGAAGTCTTGACTTTGAATCCCATGCAAGATAGAATTCTTCTCTTTCATTGACGTTTGAACCTCTTAGAAGCTAATTGAGTAATTTTACATTTTTTCTTATGGAAAATCATTTCACATTTTTGTATACTGTTTATTTTATAGTTTCAAAAATATACAAAATGTTTGTTTTCCATATGGTCAATATCTTTTGCATCATAATAGATCGACAGGTGATCCCCTCTCAGGTAACAGATTTACATATAGCTAAGACATACGTCGATTTATGTAAGCATTCAATCAAACAAAACCTTATCGAGGACATTTCTTAGCGAAGCATAGTTTATTCTTTCCATAAAATGTAATTATAGCAAAACGGTCATGGAATGAAAATTATCACCCATATAATATGCCATATATACACTTAAGAAACACATTTCATTATCGGGACTATATTTAATTCTTGTTATCATCTTTGTGGCCTGCTCCTATACGTCAGATCTCCCAAATTCCATTCAGCAGCCTCCTCCTATGTCTAAATATGTTATGAATCAAAAGTTGTAACAACACTTTACATTCATTTCAAATTAAACAATTTTAACTGATTGGTTAAGCAACACTCCACCCAGCCATCTCTCCCAATTGTAATACCGTTAGCTTTTCAGTTTTAAGAATAAATGTTCTGTACCTGGTATTGAATTGTAGGCTTGTTGAAGGTGATGTTGATATTCAGGGAATTCGGAGGTATCTCAGACTGAAGATCACAATCGCACCTGCCATTCATTCGATAATGTACGCCATCCCCGGCCGGCCAGCTATCAACAAAAATCACTGGGACTCCGTGCGTAGCTAAAT
>JAECUM010005038.1:0-99521 GCA_016617855.1 Megalonaias nervosa | reverse complement strand
CCCAGCTGTAACTGCTGGAGACCTAGTCCTTGGTTAATAGTTGGGAAAAAATATTGAGATGCACATGCTAAAGTGATGTACACACTTAATGAGCATAAAAAGACAAATTATACATGTAAAATGCATTTGGTCTAGGGTTCATCCCTACCCCCAAATTTGCATTGGGCCCAGAGTTCATCCCAACCCCAACCCCCAGAATTGCATTGGGCCCAGGGTTTACCCCTATCCCCAAACTTGCATTGGGCCCACGGTCCACCCCTAAACTCAAAACTGCATTGTTTACATGGTCCATCCCTACCCCGAGAATTGCAATGGACCCATGGTCCATCTCTACCCCCCAGAATTGCATTGGGGCCCAGGGTTCATCCTTACCCCCCAGAATTGTTTTAGGCCCAGGGCTCATCCCTACCCACCAAGAGACATCAGAAACTATTGAGATCCTCTTCCAGCAATTTGTCTCCTGATTCATTACTTATCCAGATAACCAGTTATTCAGACTCGGTTCTCTTCTTATACCCTGATTGCATATGGTTTTCTTTTTTTGGTTAGTTTTCAGCAAAGTTTAGAATCAGATGTTGGCCTGTTGGGCTACTTAGGAAAGAACATTGATGTGTTGCTTACATTCAGTAGCCCAGATAAGGCATATAACTATAAAAGTTTTAGGTTGGGCTACTAGGAAAGAACATGGAAGTGTTGCTTACATTCAGTAGCCCAGATAATGCATATAAATATAGAAGTTTTAGGTTGGGGCCTGCTCTATTCATGCCAGGGTTTTCACTGTTCTTGTCAGGTTCTGTGCTATTCTTGTCAGGGTCTGCACTGTTTTTGGTAGGTTCTGTGCTGTTCTTGTTAGGGTCTGCACTGTTCTTGTCAGAGTCTGCACTGTTTATATCAAGGCCTGCTCTATTCATGCCAGGGTCTGCGCTGTTCATAGACATACCAACCTTTACGATTTGACCAGAAGTCTTACTGACATGACCCATAAATTATGGTCTTACAATAGCAAACACTAAAATATGATTGTTGCAGTCAAATCTTGAAACTGACTAGTTGGTGTTTGATCCAGATCTGGTTTCATATTAGATTCAGTGCAGTTGTTCAGGGAACCAATCTGACTTTTATAATAGTACCTCAGATACTTTGAACTGCCTATTATTTCCCATGACCAAGCTGATACTTATAGCATAGACTAGAAATGAAATTGAAGGAATTTACAATATGCAAAAGGGACAACAAGCCTCTTAAGGCTCCCACCCCACCCCCCAATGTATTTCCTATTGCACTGATTTTAAAATTAGGGTAGGTAGGTAGGTTTTTTTTTATTTTTGTTTTTCCCCGGGGGAAAAAATTGTGCTAGTTTTAGCAATGAAAAATGGATGGTCAGCTGACCAGAAACACATTTTTTTTGTGCCTAAAATGTTTAAACAGTTGGCACTGATGTATGAAAAGGATTATCCTGATTTTTGGGAAAGAAAGGCAACAGATATGACATCATGTTTATTTGAGTCATTTGGCGTGATATATGACTGCCATCACCATTTGAAATTGGAAAAGAAAAGAAACCCAAGACAGATCTAAAGATTATATAAAGTTGAGAGATCTGGTGGGACGACTGAGCTTCATGGTGCTTGGAGCTGCAGTTTCAGAATTGCAGTACTGAATATAATTAAGGTCTAAGTCTACTTTAAGACTTGTTTGGTTGAACTTAATGTTTGTTTTCGCTGCATGTTTTCTTGCTGCGTTCATCTCTGATCAAACATCTGAACTTTTTAAATGCAGGTTTCCATGTTGATGATAACAGTGCATACAATGTCATTACACCTTACTGAAAATTGATCATAACTTATGGAAAGCTTGTGGCAGCCATACTGTGCTGTTTAATTTTGGTAACTGTTCCAAGTGAAGAAGTGAGCAATATTCTTCAGTTGTTGCATATAGAATGCACAATTGTGCAAGTCATGAAAACTTTCAAAAATGTAGTCTCATAATGCTTGAAATATTGCACAAAAAAATCATTATTTGCCATTTTATGTAAATCAAGTGCTTGTTTTATTAAAATTATTCATGGAAGTCTATGCTGGGTGTGTCTGAAAGCATTAATACAGCAGTCTGTAGCCTAATTGTCCGAGTTCTGATTGGTTGTATTACAGACACTGAAATTTGTAATTTTACCAGTGAAATGAAAACACAGTACAAATAGAATGCAGAATGAGTACAGATGGAATGCAGAATAAATAAAATGTAGATTGAATACAAATAGAATACAGAATGAATGCAAATGGAATGCAGAGTAAGTGCAAATGGAATGCAGAGTAAGTGCATAAGTGCAAATGGAACGCAGAATAAGTGAAAATGGAATGCAGAATGAGTGCAAATGGAATGCAGAATGAGTACAAATGCAATGCAGAATAAGTGCAAATGGAATGCAGAATAAGTGCAAATGGAATGAAGAATGAGTACAAATGGAATGCAGAATAAGTGCAAATGGAATGCAGAATAAGTGCATAAATGCAAATGGAATGCCAAATAATTGCAAATGGAATGCAGAATGAGTACATATGGAATGCAGAATGAGTGCAGATGAAATGATCAATGCATTGTCAATATAACAGCTCAAATGCATTGTGTGCAAATCTGAACTATGATTGTTGAACATAAAGGTAAGATGAAATATAAATGTTTCTCATTATTGGACTTGGCATTCCATTATTTTCAAACTGCTAATATATTGCCATAACTACTTTTGCATGATAATGGAGGTTCAAAGTTTTACACTAACAGTTTTCTACTTGTACCAGACACAACAAATTTTTCACCTACAAATCATGACAATGTTTCACCTGGTACAAGCCACAGCAAATTTTCACCTCTTACAAGCAATGACAATGTTTCATCTGGTACAAGCCACAACAAATTTTCACCTCTTACAAGCAATGACAATGTTCTTGTGGAGGTAGTCATAAGATAAACAACTGCCATTAATTTGATGACATTATCACCCTTTGTATCTGTACAATTTTAATTTGAACAAAACAAACCAAGAAATAAACTTTGCTGACAGATGCTCAGCAACTACATTTTAAGACTTACTGTACTTATATTTTAAAAATTTATTGTCAATTCAATACAGCCTATTGAATTTTCAATACAGTCTATTGAATTTTATGCATTTGCTGTTTCATTAAAGTACACTTTTAATATGACATGATTTGAAAGCTGTAGTTCTCTCCCGTTACAGTACAATTACACTCTTGAGAAAAGAAAACTGACTTTAGTAAATGTATTTCCATTTCATTCCAAATGAGTGAAAAGGAATGGAAACAGTGGATGAATTTGATGAACACTAAATCTCAGTGCATTTCATTGACAATAAATGAAGAATGAAATCATAGATGAATTTATAAACATAAATGGGATCCAAATGGAATGCAACTAAATGCAAATGGAATGCAACAAAATGCAGATGGAAAACAAATGGTATTGCAAACTTAATGCAAGTGAAATGTGAACCTAATGCAGTGTTGAGAAAATTATCCAATTCAGGCTCTGTACACATGTATGCCTTGAGCCCTGGACCTGTCATGGGACAGAATTAAAACTCAACCAAAGCTTTGTACACTTTTTGATTTTTCTGAGAGATAATTCCAGAGAAAGGACTGATGAACAGCTGGAAAATAGGAAAGTGAAGATATTTACGGCGATGATGATAGTACCAGCAACAGCGATGAGATCATGAAAATGAGGAAACCAGCATCAAGAAAGGAAAATACACCTTTACAAAGAACTGGACAAAAACATGTCCCTGGTTCGGAATAAGTGAGAAATAGGAGATGTTTTGTAATATAAAAATCATAAATGTTTTTTTTCTAGTATAAATAGTTCTCCAAATCCCAAGCAATAATTAGGAGCTGAAATACAAACTACTGAAAGGGGCTCCAGTTAGCCAGGTGGTCTAAAGTGCTCGCCGTTACGGATCACTGCCATCTCACCTCTGTCTGCATGGGTTTGAGTCTCGGACTCAGCAAGTGTGGGTATGTGAGAAAGCTTGTCGGTAGCTTCTCATGGGTTAGTGGTTCTTTCTGTGGTTTTCCCGGGTTCTTCCTCCACCATTGATACTGGCTGCCATGTATAGCCTATCTTGTGCTGAAAAATGGTGTTAAACCCTATAACAACAACAACAACAACAACAACAACAACAACAGCAACAGACTACTAAACATCTACATCTGCTTGACATGTTCATTGCCAGTATTTTATGATAATGAATTCTAAACCCTCTGCTTGGTAGCCTTGTTTTATAGGTAAGGGGCCATAAGCCCTCTACTTGGTAGCCTTGTTTTATAGGTGAGGGGCCATAAGCCCTCTACTTGGTAGCCTTGTTTTATAGGTAAGGGGCCATAAGCCCTCTACTTGGCTGGCCTTGTTTTATAGGTAAGGGGCCATAAGCCCTCTACTTGGCAGGCCTTGTTTTATAGGTGAGAGGCCATAAGCCCTCTACTTGGTAGCCTTGTTTTATAGGTAAGGGGCCATAAGCCCTCTACTTGGTAGGCCTTGTTTTATAGGTAAGGGGCCATAAGCCCTCTACTTGGCAGGCCTTGTTTTATAGGTAAGGGGCCATAAGCCCTCTACTTGGTAGCCTTGTTTTATAGGTAAGGGGCCATAAGCCCTCTACTTGGTAGGCCTTGTTTTATAGGTGAGGGGCCATAAGCCTTCTGCTTGGCAGGCCTTGTTTTATAGGTAAGGGGCCATAAGCCCTCTACTTGGTAGCCTTGTTTTATAGGTAAGGGGCCATAAGCCCTCTACTTGGCAGGCCTTGTTTTATAGGTGAGGGGCCATAAGCCCTCTACTTGGCAGGCCTTGTTTTATAGGTAAGGGGCAATAAGCCCTCTACTTGGTAGGCCTTGTTTTATAGGTAAGGGGCCATAAGCCCTCTATTTGGCAGGCCTTGTTTTATAGGTGAGGGGCCATAAGCCCTCTACTTGGCAGGCCTTCATTTTTGTATAGGTAAGTGGGCATGAACCCTCTTATTGGTAGGTCTTTCTCTGTTATAGGTAAGGGGCCATAAGCCATCTACTTGAGGTGAGGAAGCACATTGCCCTAACTGTTAAAAGCCAAGATGACTCCAGTAGATCATGAATTAACAACATATTATGCAGTAGCAATGTTCACCATTTTATGCATGATACGTACCTTACACAGTAAAGTTTTCTTTTTTTGACAGATGTTGACAATTCATCTTGATGAGTCCGACTGTTTTGCGGCCTGGATGTCAGCGAAAGATCTGGTAGTTGACATTCCGTCTGATACTGGCTCAGATACAAAATGTAGGGTTCTTTACAAACAGTTTTTTCTGACCATGTTAATTATGTCAGAATTAGATTTCTTTGACCTACATGTAGTATTGAAGACTCAGACACTTACAGTGATTCTTTGAGGCACAGATATCTCCGGAAGAATGAAAGTTAATGTAGACATTTGTAAGGTACATAAAAATGGAGTCAGTACCAAGACCTTTAATGTAGACATGTTTTAGTTACATAGAAATGAATTCTATACTAAGTCCCATTAATAAACATTTTTGTATACATAGAAATGAATTCTGTACTAAGTCTCCTTAATGTAGACATTTTTTTAGATACAAAGAAATTGGTTGTCTACTAAGTCCTTTTAATTTAGATATTTTTTTAGGTACATAGAAATGGATTTTTTATTATATCTGCTTAATGTAGATATTATGTGCCTGGAAAGCATCCTGGTATGAAATCTTTATAAATATATACATAGTGCTATTCCGCATTGAAATATGGACACTGTTACTAAGAAGCCTTTAAATGACTTCTAAATAATCTTCAGAATACAATTTGACCAAACTAGACAGAAAGGGCTTTCAGGTTGTACAAAGGATGCTTTTTGAACTAGACAGAAAGGGCTTTCAGGTTGTACAAAGGATGCTTTTTGAACTAGACAGAAAGGGCTTTCAGGTTGTACAAAGGATGCTTTTTGAACTAGACAGAAAGGGCTTTCAGGTTGTACAAAGGATGCTTTTTGAACTAGACAGAAAGGGCTTTCAGGTTGTACAAAGGATGCTTTTTGAACTAGACAGAAAGGGCTTTCAGGTTGTACAAAGGATGCTTTTTGAACTAGACAGAAAGGGCTTTCAGGTTGTACAAAGGATGCTTTTTGAACTAGACAGAAAGGGCTTTCAGGTTGTACAAATGATGCTTTTTGAACTAGACAGAAAGGGCTTTCAGGTTGTACAAATGATGCTTTTTGAACTAGACAGAAAGGGATTTCAGGTTGTACAAATGATGCTTTTTCACCATCAGTGTGGTCACAGTTACTTAAAATGAAAAGCATTGAAATAACTTCTTCTCAAAAACTACTCACCTCAGTTTAACCAATATTGACAGAAAGCATCGTTTCATGAAGGATTCAGGTTGTACAAATGATGCTTTTTCACCATCAAAAGTGTGGCCACAGTTACTTAAAATAAAAAGCATTGAAATAACTTCTGCTCAGAAAGCATCCTTGCATAAAGACATTACAGATTTGTGAAAAAGTTGTCAATCTGCCATCAAACATGGCAGCAGTTACTAAAACATTTAAAATTTTTTATCGATTTGTTCTCAAAAACCACTTAACCAAATTGGCTAGAAAAAATCTGGCATGAAAGGCTTTCAAATTTGTAAAAATGATGCCATTCCATAATCAGATATGGTTGCTGTTACTAAATATATGAAACCTTTAACAAAAAACTGCTCAACAGAATTTGATCAGATTTAACAGCAAGCATCTCAGTTTGGAAGCATTTCAAATTGATACAAAAGGTGCTGATCTGTCATCAGTTATGGATATCTTTGGTACAAATAGAAGAACATTTAAACTGATAATAAAAATGTTCATGGATGTACATGAGAATGTTACATTGCCAACTTTTTAAAAAACTTTTCCAGTAAAATATAATTTCAATATCTTGTTTTTCTTTCAGTAAATATTGGTCAGCAGTTACTTCAAGCTTTGTTAGAACACTGGCCAAAGACCCATTTGTTAGAAAATCAAGGTGAGACACTTCTTTTTAAAAGCATTACCAGAATACATAACTGACCTACTTTATATGATTCAGTACGTAGGTCATCCAGTTCTATTTAGTTAGGTTTTCTTTACATTGTTTGTTGCATAGTCATGAAACCTCTGCATGCATCCTGAGGAGAACTACACCATCATATAAAAAAGGTCACTGTGATCCACATTCTTTAACTTGGGAGTTAACAAATTCAGTAGTTACATTTGCACATATCTGTGTACGGTAGAGCTTTGTTGTCTTTGACAGGTTTAATTCTTATTATGTTTAAGGCAGCATAAGTTTTATTTCAGTGTTATCACATCTCTTATGCGATGATTCATTTTTGAGTGTGTTGTTGGAATTATATGTTGCAACAAAAAGAAATGAGCTTTGGAGATGAGCTTGGATATTACCTTTACAAATAAGATGTGAAATTTCATTGTAATCTAACTTTTGTTTTCATTTAATTAAAATCTTTAAATTAAGAAGCCTAATGGCAAATGAATGTGAGGATGTTGAACTCCTGCAAATGTTGGATCCATAAAATTACTTGCATGCATGCAAATTCCTGAAATTCAGTTTGATTAAAAATGATCATTATTTTGATACTAATAATGATGATCGTCATTATTGTTGTTATTTTAGCTGAAGGTGTGGATGGATCTGGTGAGAATGGTGATTTACCTGTTAGTGGTCCTCACTTTAGAGTCCCTGGGCACACACCAGTGATATTTAGGTAAGTGATTGTAATTTGTTTTAAATAAGCTTTAAATGCAAGGAAATGTTGGTTTCAGTCATTTATGTTAAAGCATATTAATTTTGTATGTTGTGATGTGGCAGAAAACAGAAGTAACTCATCTGTTCAGAGATTAAGCCCACTGTTGATAGTCCTCTCCACCAATCAGTCAACCTAATGTTACATGGGGTATTACTGGTAATCAGCAATGACCAAGAACCATACACTATATTTGATGGAATTTGGTAAAAACAATGCAGATCTAAGTGTACCATTAATTGGTATTGTCTTATCTTGACCACAGCTTCATGTATTTGTCATTAAATATTTTCTGACACAAATGTTGTTCTAAAGAGTTATGTCTCATCTTGACTGGGGAAGTTGTGTTCCTTGTCGTCCATCAGCTTCATATCTTTATCCTTGTATGGGTTGTTTTATTGAAGATCTTGATGGGTTTGGATTTGAAATATTCCACAGCATCAGTTGCATGAGTCGTGGCCACTAAATGTCCAAGTCTGCTAAGTCAAGTTTTTCTGTTTAAAGTCCTATAGAGAAAACTGTAGTGATGCAATGCATCCATCGCTAACAGCTTTTGCTATACATTTTAAATTCATGGTTTTCCAAAAAATACATTTTTGTTGGTACTTTGTTATTGATTGGGGTTCCAATAACACAATGATGATTATTATTTATTGAGTTTGTAATCTTAATCTGCTTGTTGAAAATATTTGTGTCAGTCTTGATTACCCACTCAAATTCCCCATTCAGTTTCCCACTCAGATTCCTGATCCCACTCGGATTCCCCATTCCTTCCATTTGACTGCAGCTTTGGATACTAATTTTCAGTTTGCCTAATTGATGCAGGGCTATTGATATGTGACAGATATGCAGAGTTATTGGAGAGTTCTATGGATATGCCACAGATATGCAAAGGTATGATCCAGGGTTACGGATATGTATGCAGAGCTGTGACACATGACTATTATTAGGTCACCGATGTGCTGAGTTATGTATGAGTTGTTCAGTCCATTAACATGTATATGACTTTGTGTACATGCCAATAGCTATTATGAATGTTTTAGCTAAAATTGGTGGTAATATACAAGTTAAATAGTTTTTATGTTGTACTATCATTAATTCAACTGTCAGGACATTAATTCTTGCCATCCTCATACTTCATGCACAAACACCTGAACACCTTGTCCAAAAAATTGATATTTTTATTGTGTGCATTCAGTACTGAATTAGAAATGGACTATGAAACTAGGGTGTGTTATATCCTTGCTTGCAAATTAAGAACACTTACAGGTTAATATTTTGGTGTTTTGTTTTCAAAGTGAAGAACACTTTCAGTTTGGGCATTTTACTTTTTGTTCATATAGATGTTCTGCCCTTTTTTTATGTTCCCCTCTCATAGTTGTTCATGACTAGAAATTGTTTCAGTAACACAACAGAGTGTGATGATTCCTGGGTGAAATAAAAATCTCAGCCTGTAGAAAGATATAAAGAAAAGCTGGGAGGAACTTTGGCAGTAATTTGAACTTGCAGACTTTAAGAAAGCAAGACAATATTCTATTAAATTTCATGTTGGTTCTTTCTTCAGATATTCCTTTTTTCAAGTTATAAGCATACAAGATGAGATATATCTTTATTTTATGCTAGGCAGTGAATTACTTTATTTTCTGTTGGAAATATTCTTGATAATTCACCATGCACCGGAGTGAAATAATATATTTTCTAGATATCCATTAGTGCTTTGGCCAACTTCAACCTGATTTGATGTGATGCACATCTGCAGTCAATGTGATACAAGAGTTCTTGTTTGGGTCACCATTATTCTTTGGAGGCAGGCAGCTCAGAAACTGCCCCTTCAACTCACTGCTCAACCCGCACAGGCATTTTAAAACAATCTTCCACTGTAGAGGGATGATAAGCGGACAAGGGACAAGGGATCTTTTCAATATAGGTACAGCTCGGTGCTAGATGACAACAGTGTCACCATGCTAGGAGGCAACCATACAGAGGCAGCAAGAAACCAGGCTTCTCACAGACAAACTGCCCGTGGATGACCATGTCCTTCAATTTCAGGCTCACTGGATATCCCTATTCCCTCAGACCAAGTAGGTGATCCAGTTCATTTTGGAGGGGCTTCAGATTTAGTTTTATCATACCCCCTCCCCAGTCCTCCTCTCTCTTCTAAGGACATACTGACAGATTTGCCTTTCTATAACTGGAGATTTGGTCACTCATCAAAAAACAGGCAGTGAAAATTCTGCAAAGACCACGATCACGGGGGTTTTATTCAAGGCTGTTGCTTATTTGGAAGGTGAACAACAAGCTGAGGCAAATCATCACTTCAACCAATTTGTCTATACATTGAAATTCAATAGGGGTGTCCAATGATGAGTCACAAGTTGCTCACCATTGTCTCTCCAATTCAGACCCAGAAGCTTGGGCCATGGATGCTCTGTCAATCAGTTGTGCGGGGTTGTGGACATTTGCTTCCCCTTCTACGGTCTTGGTACCAAAAATAGTCCAGAAGTTACAGGATCAGAAATGCTAGATGATTCTGTTAGCCCCTTACAGAGGGGAGAAGTCCTGGGTTAATCAGTCAACTTGATCTAGTGATCCAGGAAGATTCTGGCTGACCCAAATCTTCTCAAGTAACCATGGTCATTAGTGTCCCATCCCTGCCCGGATGGTCTTCTTCACACTTTGCTCTTGTCTGGACAGCCTTGTGAGACAGTATAAACCTTTGATTAGCAGGCCGTCCACACAGAAGGAAAAAGGGAAAGTGGCACGTTTTCAGGACTGGTGCCATATCAACATTGGCCCTCTCAGTACCTCAATCCCTTAACTGGCAGAACTTTTTAGCTGGCTCTTTGAAAGGTAACAGTTATCCCCAATTACTGTCAAAGGCTACTGCTCAATGATATCAGACACATTCCCGCATCATGGTAGATGTGCTATCAGGCATAATAAAGATCTGATTTTTAGCCAATTTTTATCTCAATTGACCAAAATCCTTCACTCTGTTTCCATCTGACCTCCGTTTTAACATGGCTAAATTTGAGCGTTTAACCCACACTTCGCTTAAGTTACTGTCATACAAAACTTGTTTCTAGACAGCTTTATCGTCAGAATGAGCTACATTCCGTTAACCCAAAATGTCTTCAGTTTAGATTGGATGGCTCTTGTCACAACCATCTTTATGTAATCAAAGAGTCATCATTCACTCGCTTTCTTCCTTAGATAGGTCAAGAACTGCAGCCATCCAGGAAATGCACAGAGACGAACCGTGGCACATGCAAATGCCTCTTTCTTCCTGTGAAAGCTGGGAAACAGGATATCACCCCTCAATCCCTTGGTTCGTGCTGAAATGGGTTATATGCTTGACATATTCAGAGGTCTCACAAGATCCAAGTCACCTCACAAAGATTGGATTTGTAGTAGAAGCTGTTGGCTGGCATGCAGAGTCAGCCTTCTTGAGATTTAACTTCACAGAGGCAAACCTTGAATCTGGTAGGTCCAGTGGCAGCAGCCCAGATGACCACCAGACCCAATTCAATCAACACAGCCTGTTAGCTTTGCTGGATTCAACTAATGAAATTTTGTAGCTAAAAAGATTTCAGTAATTATCTTCTTAACCATATCTCAGGGTCACAGATCAAGTGACCCAAGGTTGTAATTAGGAGAATGGGTTATCGTATACATGGGGGAGCCAGCCATCATTCCCTATAAGGATACCTGAGGTTGAGGTTGGACGCTCAGCATTCCCTCTTCTTATTACCTATTCTCCTAATGTGATGGGGAATGTATTTGAAGGAGAAAGCAAAATTTTAAAGTAAACTATGTCTCCAAGAATACTTACCCAATCACATTACTTAAAAGAAAAACAACCACCTTGCCATGGGAACATCCTTATTAGTATACTGCTCAGCTGAAAATTAGCAACAACTGGTGGTGGCAATGGGAGGTAATGAGTACAAGTTATTGCCCTTTGTCTATATGAGCTTGACAAAAAAGATGATGTCTTTTAGTGGGGCTGGATTTGCAAGGTAGCAGGCTAATATTCCTAACATAATGTGATTGGGTAAGTACTCTTAGAGAAACATAAAAATTTGCTTTTATCCACTCGATGAAATATATCCCTTATTCAGTCATTTCAGGCAAATAGCTTCTCTTTATTTTGGGTTAAGCATGGTAACATCTCTGTTTAAATCGCATCTTCTCTTGTCAGTCACTGAAGTACACATGTACTTATGGTTTACAGTCTGTATTATATTTTGGAAGACAGTGCTAAATGAGCACCACTTGTAAAACAGTGAATCAGTTCACTCATAGAACACACTTTGTGTGTGTGTGTGTGTGTGTGTTTGATTTGAACTTTTAACATAGCTTTAACAATTTTTCAGTCATATCACTACAGTGTCTGCAGTGTGGCCGTTTATAGTGATGTCTAGCACTGGGACATCATGCTGCAGACATGTAGCATCATGTCCCATCCAGTCACATTATCCTGACACCAGGCTGACCTGTCCCAACACTAACCTTTTAATGCTGAGTGCCTAGCCAGGCAGCTGTAGTACAAATTTTATAAGTCTTTGGTATGACTCGATTGGGGTTCGAACCCATGACCTCCATCATCCGAGGCAGACACTCTACCCACTAGGTCACCGGATCGGTCAGAACACACTTGTAAAATAGTGAACCAGTTCACTCATAGAATACACTTGTAATACATTGAACCAGTTCACTCACGTAACACTTTTAAAACAGTGAACCAGCTCTCTTATATAACACACTTGCTATCTGTAGAGTTGTGTGAATTTCAATAGGTATGCATATCATTGATAGTGGAAAAAGTTGATGTGGCATCAGCATTGATGATGTAAAATGAAGGCGTGGAAGGAACATAAAATTAAGTTTAATTAATAAAAAAAAAATAGATTATTGACAGCATGGTAACAAGTACTATTATATATTTATATTTGTGCAGTGAGGTTGGAAGGGGAAAGACATTATTTCGGCTTCTATGTCGAGATGCTGGAGGTGAGACAGAACAAATGCTGCTCAATGAGTCAGTACCAGGTTGGGTAGTGGAAGTTCTTGTTCATGTAAGTATTGTACAGATTGTAATAGAAAACTGCTTTCATGAATATTCTTCTTAGACTACCTTTTCTGCTTTAAAAAACTGAAGACCAGTCAAACATATATAAGTTAGCACTGGGACGTAGAAATCTCAGCTGACAATATATTATTATTTTGTGTGCGGTTCTCTGTCTGTTCTTCAGTTCTGCTGGTCATAGGCTTATAAGATGGCCTGTTGTTCGCGTTAATTGCTTCATTAATGCAAGATTTTTATCACTACTCCAAAACTACTTGGAGGACAACTCAGAATGTTCAAGAAAAGAAGTTGACCTTCTTCCTGGTTCTGTTATTGTATAGTAGCTTTTCATATTAATGTTCTTTACTTCAGAATTACTCTTTCCTACCTTAACATCCAAAGTGGAATCGGTCTTTTTGTTGTGTTCAGTTTTTAGTTTGGGTGGATTCATAATTTATTTAAATTACTCACTGAAATTACAAAGTGCTCAATACTTTTCAAACAAAGTCACTGTTTTGGGATTATTGTAAGTTCATTCAAGTACATTTTGGACTATATCATTGTGTTACATCAAGACTGTTGGCACATTAGCACATTCAAGGCTATTGTCACATCAGCATATTCAATATTATGTATATTTAATTTGCATTGTTTGTTAGGTTTTTAATTTATTATGTCTGCTGTGGTTTATGTAAAATTGTATTTTATAGCTGACCTATTCCAAAATCAAGTTCATTTTCTATCTAACCTGAATCATTGATTTTGGTTTTTGTAAACAACATGTTGATCTGAATCTGAGACCAGAACATTGGAAATTCCCCACGAAATGCAGGGTCTATCTGATGTTTACCACATTTTATATCATAAGTTTTGTGTAAGATTTTATCTTGTAAACATTTGCAATTTTCAGGAATCAACTTTTCCATTAGGTAATAGTTTTTTAGGAAATGTTAATTGTGACCTTGGTCAAGTAGAGGTTAAAATCTTGCTTACTGGAAAAATGATTTTTTCCTGCATTAACATCTGGGAAATACAAAGTGCTTAATTATATTCTTGGACAGAGAGATTTGGAATTATAGTGAAATTTAAATAAGGATATATTCTAGGATTATATTATTGTGATTCAACAAAATACTGTTGGCATATCGCCATGACACAGGACAGAACAGGCACATCAACTCCTTCAGCATTGGATATTTGGAATGCCACTGAAATTTATTCAGAACTTTATTCATTAGGACTTGTATTAACAATTTTTGGATTATTTGGGATTTAATTCACAATACCATATGTTATTTTTACATTTTCACTTTGTGTTCTAGGGAAATAAATTATTTGTTGAATTTTGCAAAACTTGTTGGTTTTTGCTCTTTTCTGTTTTAATTTGTTTATAACCAGAGTCATAACAATTGGAATTTATTTGTAACACCACTGGAATTAATTTTAAATTTTATACATTTGAACTTGTGATAGGACTTTTAGGACTGTTTGGGACTTAATTCACAATACTTTAAGTTCATTTTAAATTTTCACATTATATTCTAGGGAAATAAATTATTTGTTGAATTTGACAAAACTTGTTACAGCTCCATTGGCTTAGTGGTTAGAGTGTCCACCTCAAATGCAGGCTGTCACGGGTTCGAGCCACAGCTGAGTCATACCAAAGACTTATCAAAATGTACTAACAGCTGCCAAATTACACACATACACACACAAAATTTGTTGGTTTTCACACTTTTTCTGTTCCAGAGTTTAAGACCATAGAGTCATAACAAATGGGACTTTCATTATTTAGCTGTAAATCAAAATATGTAAACTACGTAACTCAAATTATGAAGTAAAATTCTAATCTTGGGAGGAAATAATTAGAGTGGTTAACTCTAGATTTCTAATTTGCCCTAAATAAAATGGTGCCAGTCTGGATCCATTGATGGTGGGGGAGGACATCTTGAAAGTCTTGTTATCACTGTTTCCACTGAATGTATGGCCATATCTACAAGGGTTTTCACTAAAAGGTATTACTACACTGCTTGGGTTAATCAGTACTTTTAACATCTATTAGCATTGTCTGATCCTCAAATTACAAGAACTGTATCACCTTATAACAAAAATGATGAGAATTTATTTGAGAATTCATCATGAATATAATTATTTTTCCAGTATATTACATTAAATGTCATGTCATTACAGTAGAAGTTTTATGTCATGTCATAACAATGGCATACAGATTTATGCCATGTCATTACAATAGGATAAAGATTTATGTCATGTCATTACCATGGCATTCAGATTTATGTCATGTCATGACAGTGGCATACAGATTTGTCATGTCATTACAATGGCATACAGATTTATTAATTGGCATTACAGTGGCATACAGATTTGTCCTGTCATTACAATGGCATACATATTTATGTCATGTCATTAAAGTGGAATACAGATTATTGTCATGTCAGTACAATGGCATACAGATTATTGTCATGTCAGTTCAATGGCATACAGATTTATGGTGGATTTTACTACCTTAAATATACTAAAGTGTACTAAATTTTCTTTTGGTACAATGATCAAACAAAAGGACATTAGTTAAATTTAGCTTTTCTTTAATTGTTTGCAGGGAAATACGCCCAAAACCAACAAGATTCCATTCTTCTTGCAACCTTATCAAACCACTGGTATGAAGATGGTGATAAAGAAGTAAGTAACAGAGAGTAATATTTTAGAAAAACAAAATTGATTGTTAGTTTCAGGACACATTAAGAATTGGGACACCAATCATTATTTTCAAAATTTATTTTTTCCATACTGTATAAAAGTTAAACATTTAAACTTAATATAGGATTAAATGATCATGGTTGGGTATTTATCGATGTGTAAATTTTACCTAATCACTCACAAAGTAAATAAAGTCCACAGGACTTTATTTACTTTGTGTAGGTAAAATTTACACTTTGATAAATACCCAACCATGATCATTTAATCCGTATAATTCCAATTTCATCCTTTTTATCATCAAATCAACATATTCTATCAACAAAGCATTCAAATTGAACTAGCGCGTAGTTTCCTTTCATTTTTGCTTCACATCGCCCCATATTACATAACCTATACAAGAACAGATTGACCACTGTCACAGTTACGTTTATTCAGAAACTTCATACTTTACATCTTAGGCAATGGCTACCCGTGGTTTGAGCACATTTCGTTTATTTACAACATTCTTGTTCAATTTTAGTCAGTCCCATCTGCTACATCAAATGACCATGACCTTACATAATAACAACTGATAAGGATTGAACAAGTGTGCTAAATTAAATTTCCAATCAAACCTGAAATCATTATGGATTTTACCAATGAACAACATGGAAATATGAACAAGATGATGCTATCCCTTACTAAAATAAAGGTAACAGTGAAATAAATTGTATACATGAATAACATTTTATGTCATTCTCAACAGCGTTAATACTTAACAAGGCCATTTCAGTGATCTAATGTGAAATGAAATGTGACTACTGTCACAGTTACATTTAGTCATAAACTTCATACTTTACATCTTAGGCAATGGCTACCCTTAGTGTCAGCACATTTCTTTTTATATAAAAAAATAATGGCATTCTTGTTTAGTTTTAGTCAATTGTATACAGGAATAACATTTTATATCATTTTCAACAGCATTAGTACTTATCAAAACCTTTTTAGTTATCTAAGGTGAAATTAAATGTGCAGTTGTTAAATGTAGAATTGTACGCAAAACCAGCCATATGTTTTGTTTGGTTGCATAGTTGAGTATTGGAGTGCTGGAAGGACTGTGCGATTAGAGTGTTCGAACTTTGGATTGGAGAGTTTATCAGTGGTTGCTAACTTTGATCTGAAGTGAAAGGGGAGTTGGTGTTAGGGTCTGATACAGACAGAGCTTGACCACTATTAACCATATTTTCCAAAACTGAACTAATTAGTTTTTGTTCAGTGCTAGATCTTTGACTGTAAGTTTTTAGAGACTCCTCACATTTGTGGTCTGTCATAAACAAAATATTTCTGGTTTCAAACCCAGCATCACTCATAGCTTGAATTGCTGTTGCACGGAGTGAGTGACCAGCATAGCGTTGCATGCCTGCATTCTTGCATATTTCTGGCATGAATGAGGAGAATTGCTTTGGTTTGACCAGTTCACAAGTATACCATTTATCAGCCAATTCAGGAGATCGTAGTGATTCTTTACTGCATTGCGTAAATAAGGCCTTCGCTGCTTTGTCACATTTCTGAAGGAAATTTTTTACAGATTTCACTGGGCAAGTGTTTGTGCCAGTTGAATGCATTCTTTTGTCTGATGTTTCTTCAAGCTTCTCATCAACACCACCTTGGTGGTTTTTTTGAAGTGTTTCATGATTTAGAGTAATTTACTCCATGCCAGATTCATCATTTTCAAATTTTAAGGAAGTTGGGTTGAGTTGATGGTGAAATTCTTTACCTCTGGTCACAAAATGAATAGCCAGCAGATACCGTATTTTGAATCAAAGGGCAACAGGGTCACATTTTTGAAGATACACATCGCTTTTTCCTAATTCTTCCAGTGAAATTACTTGGTAGTGCTGGGTTGGCCTTGAAATACCTGATTTTAAATTCAATTTCAGTATTGCATTTAACATTGAATTAGCATTTTTGTATTCTTTGACTTTGACAATGTCAGTATCTTTTCCATTGTCCTTCAAGTATCTTTTTATGGCTGCATGAACATTTTTCAAGGAATTCTTGTGATATTCTTATGCTTGATCGGCTGGCATTTTTGTGACCCTTGATGATAAAAATTTTGGTTGGGCGTAGAACCTTCTTAAGTGGCAACTTAGCTCGTCTGGTCTGACTGTGTTGAAGTCAAGTTTGTATCCAATAATTTCAATACACCAAACTGTAAGTAAATAGAAAAATATTCATAGCAATACAATTCTTACACTTGGTAAAATCATTTTGAAATACACATAAAGACAACATGTCCTGCAGTTTGTACATATATTGTACACTTATGGTTGGGATTTACATATGTAATATGGTGACATTAGTAATTATATCCTTCAACATTTAAAGTCTTTCCAATTTATACAGAATATTTATTTCTTGAGAAGAATAATTGCACCTCAAAAAAGTTATGTAATTTCTTTTTCATTGAAATTAATGACTACACATCTAAAATAATTTAACTTGGCAAAACAACCACTTTATGGATTATTATATACATTTTTCAATGGTGTTAAGTCACATTTTGGAGATATCATGATAACATTGTCATGTCAACAAAGTATGCACTATGTTAATATATATGTTCAGGATGTTTCCATCAAAGATATTTCATGCGAATAATCTGATTATCTTTTTCTTGTAATTTTACCATTTAAAAATTTTATTCAGTCTTTGAATAATGGTCTCATAAATGTTTTTTTTTTTTTTATTTTTGTGTAAGTGGTCATATTCACACTATGCCACCAACACCCACACACGTTTGAAAATAAGCAAACAAAATTAAAAAAAAAATTAAAAAATTTACCATTGAAAATGCCAATGCCCCATTTTGTGTTTTGTTTAGTAGCCTCAGAATATTGATTTATTTCAATAGATTTTAGGTCCTCCTCAGATAATTTCGTGAATCTTGGTTTATATCCCTCAGGGGCCTCAAAATTGACTGCCCCAGTTCCCATGCTATTATTGTTGTTGTTGTATATGGCTAGGGTGACGGAGGTCATGGGGTGCCTGGTGAGGGAATTTATCAATCTCTGTTGTTCTGTTTCATTTTCAGCGCTGTAACATCCATCGCAATATCATCAAATCCATCTCCATCTGCTTCAGTTGCTGCTATTATTTCTATTAACTCCTTATCATCTAATTGTTCAAAAAACTCCTCAGAAAATTGCAGTGAAAAATCACTGTAATTGACCATTTTGCTCAACCATGTAGCAGACGAATGCTAAATTGTATAGTAAACTATGCATTTCAATCAAGGAATATTGGAAAAAGTATAAAAAGGGTATTAGTTATATTTATTTGCTGAATTAAAAATTTAAAAGATGAAACAATCATTTCACAATGATGTGTCTGCAATGTTTATTTATATTGTAAACCGAAAGTAGTCCCAGAATTTATCGATGTCTGAAAAATTCCAGATCAGTAACACGTGACTGTTTACATCCAATCATATTGCAGAAAATCCGTTTCATTCATAAAAATTGGAATTATTAAGATATAAATGGAAATATGCTTACAATGCAGTCTAGAGGAACATGAGATGGTTCAAAAATGAAGAATGTTAAGTCCAGTCATAATATTCTAATGATTAATAAGTAATATAAAAAACTTCTTTCCATGTATTTCTGTCATACCTTAATTTATTTAAAAGAAGTTTCTCTTTTAATAATGTCAATGGTCCATGAACAGTATGTCCAAAAAGTAGTTCAGACAGACTAAAATGTAAAGATTATTGAACCGATTCTCTAACAGCAAACAACAGCAAATGAACACCTTTGTGCTGATCTTTTCCTGTTTCAGAGCAATATGACTGAATCATAGTCTTCAAAGTTTAAATGAAATCTGTTGAAAACCCCTTGACTTGCAGGTGATAGGTCCAGTTTATGCATAACTTATTGGAAATTTCCAGACATAAAAAATTTGACCCTTGATCAGATTGGACAGATTTGTGAAGGTCAAAAGGTGTATAAAAAAATAAAAAATAAAAAAAAACTTAATGAAAGCTTTCACTGTGGTTTTAATTTTAATATTCCTCAAAGGATTAGCCTCTGGAAATCTTGTTGATACATACATTGTCGTCAGCATAACTAATTGGTTGCCAAACTTGGTCTCAGGTAAAGGACTGACACAGTCTATCATTATTCTTCTGAATGGTTCATCAGATGCAGGAATAGGTTGCAGATGAGCCTTAACTATCATCTGATTGGGTTTTTCTACCATTTGACGAATTTGACAGTTTCTTCAGTCTTTAGAAACATCTCTTTAAATTTTCAGAACATAAAAATGATTCAAGATCTTGTGATAAGTTTTATTGACTCCTAAATGACCAGAGGAGTTTCTTCGGCTACAATAAGAATTTCCTGTCAGTATGACTTTGGAACAAAAATTTTATAGCTCACTTACCACTCATCACCATTGGGTACTGCAGGTGGTCTCCATTTTCTCAAAAGGACTCTCTTTTTCACAAAATAACAGAATGATACCTGTGTAGCTTCAGTTTTGCTAATATTCTTCAGAAACAAACAGGGCATTTTGAGGAACTTGTTCCATTTCGACGAGTGATTGTTTTTGTCACCCTGATTAGAGTGAACAGAATGAGTAGTGAAAAGATCACTGTGCTCAATACCTCTTGATTGATCCATTAGGAGCAAAAGTGACCACATCAAAAGTTGGACCAATAAATGTGTCAGCTAATGGACGAATTTCCTGATCAACATCTTTTTTATGAGCTCTTTTTGCCTTAGCGCTAGTAACTGCACAAGCTGGGTATAAATCAGGGATTTCATTTTCAATAGGATTTTCTTTTTGATCCAAACAAGGCTTGTCAGTTACAAGTGGATTAAACCATGACCATATCTCCAGCTAGGTCAATGCCTAGTAATAAATGAATACACTCACTGGGCAAGGACATCACTGTCCCAAATGTCACTGGTCCTGAGACTAAGCCTGATTACAAATTTACAATATAGAGGGGAACATTAACAAAGCCACACTGTACTCCCCAAATAAGAACACTTTCTCCAGAAGACTTCTCAGATCAAGGCAAAGTACCTGATAATAAAAGACTCTGAGAAATTCTCGCATATGTTAATATTTTAATAGGGATAGGATTGGCAGAATCTAGAATATTTTCTGATCTAGAACATTTTGACATCAGTGGTTCTTAATTCTCCATAATAAAATCAGACTGGTTTTTGTTTGACCCAACAAATGGATTGCATTTAATAGAAGACCATGACCTTGACCTCTTAGAAATAAGAGCATTTGCAATAACTCTGTCTATTGCTTATTTTTCAGCCTGTAGCTATGAGAAATAACATGCCCTTTTTTCTTGCAATAAGTACATGTAAGAAGAGTTGAGGATTTCTGAACAGTCTTATCAGATATTTGATTCCTGAAAGCTGTGCCAGATTGAGATTTGGAAGTATTTTTATGAGACTCAGATGATTTTTAAAATCTGCTGAGAGGGAGACTTATTGACAAATGAAACTTTGTGAGTCAAGGAATCAACTTGATGAGCACCATTTACCATATGCTCATCAAGGTAGGTCTTGACATAAATATGGACCCAGTTCTTGAACACTTTAATTAATATGAGCTGTCTGAGGTTATTGTAATCTTGATCAGCCTTCTTGGCTGAGCACCACCTAACAAATAATCTTTCTTTCTTTCAATGCAAATTTGACATGGGTCTGTCCCGTTTCTCTACAACTCCTAACCCTTTGTCAGTATGCCTCAGGTACCAACTCATAACCCTTCAAGATACATTCTGTAACCACATCTTAAATCGGCGCTTTTTGTACTGATAGTGAAGTGTAGATTTCATGAGGTTTGCCAATTAGTACACTTTGTAATAAGAAAAGCGCAGTGCTCTCATGGCCATTTGCAAATTTTTGGCAATTTTTTTAAAATGAGGAAAATATTGATCTACTTCTTTTTCTTCAAAAGGGGGTACCCACCTAATATTTCTGGTAACATCAAAACCTGAATTTATGTGTAAAAGAGAAATATGCATTCCACCTGTTAGTTTTAATTCTTTTAATCAAAATTGCATTTCCCTTCCTTTCTATTTGCATTTGCATCTTTTTTTTTTTCTCTCTCCCTCTTTCTGCAGTTGCTTTTGTCTTTCTTCATTGCATTTTTTTGTCTCTCTCCTGATTTTTGATCTATTTCTCTTCTCTCTGCATTTGTGTCATTTCTTTCTGAGCTTTCTTAACTCTGATTCCATCTCGTTTCTAACTGCAATTCTTTTAATTTCTGTCCAAACCAAATACTGAACCTTAATATTCCTTATCTCTTGCTTTGTTAAAGAAGCTCTTGCTTCAGAAAGATTATATTGTCTGTCAAACTCAAGCAATTGATCAAGGACTCTAACCCTTACTGGGTAGGATTTAAACAAAGTTCTTCACTTTAGATGATATTGTGTAAGCATGTTCATTTCACTAAAGATTTCTCAAATATGTAAAAATCAAAATACCAGGGACTAAGAAAATTCCAGAACAAACTGAATTTAAATTTGAAAAGCAACTTTAATTTCTCTGAACTATTTTAATGAAATTCATATCCTGGATGAGAGTCCCCAATTTTCTGATATGACTTTGTGGTCTTATAGAAGAGAAAAAAATGAAAATCAGCAAGTTTGGTAAAATTCAGTGTAAAATTTATTTACCTAAAATACAAGTGGAAAATGTGAAAGGAACTTACAATGTTATGAATTAAATCCCAAATAGGCCTAATGTTTTTATCACAAGTCCAAAAGTACAGAGTGTTCCAAATGAATTCCAGTGGTGTTACAAATGAATTCCAATCTTGAATGTGCTGAAGTTCCAGTAGCCTTGAAAGTACTAATGTGCTAACAGTCTTGTGGTATCACAATGATACAAACCATAATATCCTTGAATAAATTCACAATTATTCCAAAAACATTTGTTTAGTGCTAAAGTCAGTGAGCACTTGTAAATTCAATGAATAATTTAAATAAATCTCTCAAATTGCAACTGATCACAACTTTATATACCTCCCCACCTAACATATGTAGCAATGACCATTTTCTGAAAATAATTTGTCATCTTAATGGAACTTTCCATAAAATTTGTAGATAAAGACAGGTCTGTTTACTTAAATTTAGCAAGCTGCCTGGCAAAAAAATCAGGTAGACCATATTTTAATCCAAGAGGAATACTAAATGTCCTGAACTCAAATCCAAGTAAACATATTTACAACATAATGGCATTATCGAGAAGTACAAGTACACAAAGATGGACAGAAATTAGGTCTGTAATATGTTGTTTACAAAATGACCCTTACAATCTACAGTCATGGACAAAAACTAAGCACATAATATAGATTTAAATAACAAATGAAGGACTGGGTAAATTATGACCATACTGGCCTTATAACAGAAACCATAATATTTAGGGCACTGTAATGAGGTAGATCTACATACTGGATAAAATATGGCCATACTTGCCTTATAACAGGAAACATAAGATGAAGTGCACTATGGTAAGGAGTTCTGTATGATGAAAGGCCATATAGTGGGAGTTCTGTATAATGAAGGGCCCTGTAGTGAGGCAGTCTTGTATACTAGGTTACTTACAACCATACATGCAGTATAACAGGAAACGTTAGATGAAGTGCACTATAGCGAGGAGTTATGTATGATAAAAGGCCATGCAGTGGGAGTTCTGCATAATGAAGGGCCCTGTTGTGAGGGAGTGTTATATACTAGGTTAGTTACAGCCATACTTGCCATATAACGGGAAACATGATAAAATGAAAGGTTAGATAGTAGGAGTGTTATATAAAATGATAGGTATTTAACTGATAAAGTGCTGTATAGTGAGGTCATTATATTGAGTGAGCGTTGTCTAATGAAGGGCCTTATAATGTGAGTGTTGTATAATGAGGAGTCCCTTATGTGAGAGAATGTTGTATACTGGGTGAATTATGACTATTCCTGCCTTGTAACAGGAAACATGATATTGTGACTGGTCCAGTGGTGGGGTGTTGTATAATGAAGGGCACTGTGGTGAGGGAATGCTGTATAATGAAGGATTCATTAGTGAGTGTGTGTACTGGGTGGGTTAATGTTTTAAATTGGTACTTAATTTCACCTAATTTTAGTTCCTGGTTGATTATAACCATTAAAATGGTTATTTGTACTATATCATAATCTGGATTGTCTAGCATACCCATTGTTATATAGTCTTCATTGTAATGTACCCCAGTGTAAAGTTACATTGTCAATAACAGGGTACACTTAAATACCAATTGTTTTATGTAAACCTCATTGTAAAGTGGTATTTTCTTTAACATGGTACACTTTTATACCATGGTTGTATAGACTTACATGAAATGTAACCCTGTGTAAGGTGACATTTTCTTTAACATGGTACGCTTTTATACCATGGTTGTATACTTACATGTAATGTACACCAGTGTAAAGTAGCATTTTAGACTCACTTGTATTGTACCCTAGTGCATAGTGGTATTGTCTTTAATGTGGTAAATTTCTATACCCATAGTTACATAGACTTGTATTGTATCCCAGTGCAAAGTGGCATTTTCTTTAGCATGGTACATTGTTATTCCCATGGTTATATAGACTTATTTGTAATGTACCTCAGTGCAAAGTGGCATTGTCTTTAATATGGCACACTATATACCTGTGGTTATACAGACTTGTAATACATCTCAGTGCAAAGTGGCATGGTACATTTTTATACCCATTGTTATATAGGCTTGTAATGTATACCAGTGCAAAATGGCATTGTCTTTAACATGGTACACTTTATATAACTCCCTGAACTATGTTCTAGTTTGCAGTCATTGTGTTTTGTGTGCCTGATTTAAATAAAAAACCTGTATATTACACGGTGTGATACAACGTAAATAGTGACAGCTGCAAAAGCCCTTGGGAAGAAATGGCCAACACATTTCATGTGTAATGTATTTAGTCAGTAAGGTACAAGCATCTGCCATTTTGTCACTATTGACCTTTATTTCACTGATTTATACTGCTTCCAGCTTGTACATTTTCTTTCTTTCTCACTGTCTCTGTCTCTCTCCTTTTGCACGCATGACAGTTGATAATGCAACTTTTAAGTTTGCTTACTTAGTTTTTGTTTCGATATTGTCATTAATTTAATTGAGGGTTACTCCATTTTAATTATATGTTGGGCAATCTCATCTGACAGAATCAATTGTTTATATTTCCTGTAGAGATAGATTATCAGCCAGTGACATGATACAGGTCAGAAAGGTCATTGAACATGTGTATGAGAAGGTACTGGGTCAGGGGTCAGATGCAGGGTCACAGGCAGCAGCCAACGGCAATGAAAAGCCAGAAGAAGGGGAGGAGTCAGTTGCTGAGGAGAAGGTGGAACTTTTGTGCAATGACCAGGTAGATATTTGCATCATTCAGCACTTTTATTTTTCACTATATTGTGAATGTTTCTATTCATCCAAGTGTCTTGGCATTTCTTTGGTCATCAACTCTGTTTTCATTGTTTTCAAGAACATGATTGTATCTGACATGATGCTTTAACTGTGTTTTTTCCAAGCTGCATCCTTGAGTCATGTAGTACAATAAAATTCAAAATGATATATGCAAACATTGGCAATGCCTAAAAACATGGGCAGTGTCTAAAAACATGGGCAATGCCTAAAAACATGGGCAACGCCTAAAAAGATGGGCAATGTCTAAAAACATGGGCAATGCCTAAAACAAGGCAAACTAAAATAACTGCCTATGTATCATTAGTCATGAACCATCAGGCATTGCAGTCATTAAATCTTCCTTGTCTTCAGTGCATCCTCTGTACAATTGTTGCTTAGTCCAGGTTAAAAATAGCCATGACGTGTGTACCCATTCATCTGGCATACTCAACCAGGCACCAAACAATGCAGGTCTCAAAGGTTTTCTCACCAGAATTTATAAATCAGTTAATTTACCCACCTATTTTAGGTTAAAGCAATAGACCACTAACACCTGCTCAATCAACCATCATACATACTTGTTGAAACACGTTTATTGCCCAAATTTCGGGTGCAGTTGTAATCATTACCACATGCCCCTGCCCCACTTCCACATCGTAATCCTCTTTAAGTCAGAAATGCAGGCAGCAGCTCCATAATCAATTCCATATCTACAACCCATTTGTCATTGTCATGCTAAAGTTACAGGTATATAGTTGCACTGTTATGAACTGTTGTCTGGAACAGAGCCATTTAAGTTGCTTGGGTGGAGAGATTTGCTTTCATAATCAAATATACTAATCTCTGCAGTAGTGCAAAGTCATAGTTATAAATACAATTTTCAATTAATATTGGGTTTAATTTTATTTATTGTTTTCTGTGTTTCTGAGAATGACTCAACTTTTTATAGAGATTCCTCTTTTACCCATGATATCAAATGTTTTACTCCCCAAATGAGGTTAAGCAGTTCTACACCCCTAATCAGTTGTTCATCACAAGTACATTACAAGGTCAGCACCCTTGATCTCTGGTATAAACTTCTGTCAAAGCATTTTTCAAATCTAGATCAAAACTCCCAGTGTCTGATATATGCATTTTATTGTCGGTCAAAAGATCAGACCATTTGCATATATCCAGCAAATATGTTCCGGAAAATAGTGTTTTGTATGTTAGTGTTAGTATATTAGCAAAATATTAAGTATTTTGAGTTGAAATTAAATCTTGCAAAGTATATCAAGAAAATGTGCATCTTTATGCATATTTTCAATGGAATTACTATTGTGGATACAGTGAGATAAACTGTAGTACTTAAGTTGCCAGTTTTCTTATACACGTACATGTATGTACCAATGAATGGTTATCAGCCAAAGAAATATTGAATATCTAATAAATGCTTTAAGTATTTCTTGTTAATAAATATCTTGTTGGTAAGTACATCAAATGTGCCTGACCCTCCACCCCACCCCATCATGTCTAACTAAGAAGATACATGTGCCTTATTTTCTTCATGTAACTGACTTGGTTGGATATTGCATGTAACGGCACATATGATGGCACTTTGTGGACCATTATCATTGTGTTACAGTGGGGTTTCGCTGTACTTGGCCTGAATCATTATGAAGCTAAGACAATTCATTCTGTGATTTGCTTGCTCAGTCCTATGACTGGGGTCAGGGTAAAAGTTGCATATTTTGGTAGCAGCTTTGTTTTGCCTTCATTTTTCAAACTTCAGTATGGATGTTCTTCTTCCTTTGTTGAATCATTCTTTGACTTGTGGACTTGTCCTTTTGACCTTGGAGTTAAGGTCAGTCAAAGATAAAGTTTGTTAAGGTCTTGGCTTAATGTTTTTTCATTTGCCTATATTTCCTAAACCACTTGATGGATTTTCTTTCATGCTTGGGAATGATTATCAAACTAAGAAGATTCATTCTGTGACATTATTGCTCAGCCATTGATGGATTTATTTTTATATGTGTGATGAATCATTATGAAACTAAGAACGGTTAATTCTGTGACACATGATTGCTTGCCCATGTGACTTTTGGGCTAAAGGTTACAGTCATAGAACATTTGTGCTTAGGTTTTGGTTAAAACTTTTTAATTTGTTTATATTTCCTATACATATTGATGGATTTTTTTTTCACACCCTGAAGCTATATTTGTGTAGCTTATGAGGCATATATTCCTGGATGCATGCTATTAAATTTAGTCAGGTTCTGTTTAACAGTTTTTTATTGAAAGGAATTTTAAAATTTGGTCTGTGTTTAGCTTTGGATCAAAATTATATGTGAAACCTTTGAAGATCATACTACCAGAAAGATTTATATTCAGTTTGGTTCACTAACATTATGACGAAATGAATTTTATCCACCATGTTGTCATTTGCTTAGTTGAGTGAAAACGTATGTACATGTCATGAAGAAGAAGAAGAATCAAATCGGATAATGAACCTTGTTTTGTTCCAAGTTCTTATATGCTTTATTAACTTGAATTAGGACAGAGAATTTGAGTAACTGGTCATATTTTCCATGTGAATGTACACAAACAGCAAACATAAACAGGAATCAGATGACATTACTGTTAGAAATCCATTACTTCAATACACTTGGGAGAAGCAGCACAGTTTGAGTATCAAAGAAAATAAATGTAATTGTTTTGAGTGAATAATTGATATATTTCATCACGTAGGTGAAAAGCAATAGAATTGGCATTAAAATGGATATATTTCATCACGTGGGTGAAAAGCACTAGAATTGGCTTGACTAGTGCAAATAGTTTTCCATCTGCTTGATGAAATATGTCCATTAGTAGCTCAATACAAGCAACAATCCTTTACCTTAGAATCACAGTGACAATTAGCACATGTACATAAGTGTGATATGAAGACAATACTTGCATTTCTTACTACATTTTTAAGGAAATAGAAAATATCAAGTCTGCTCTTATGCATATTAGTATAGCATTTTATGACCTTAAAACTTGCATGAAAGACATAATGCAGAGATATGTTTACAGAGTTAGTCTTCAGAGGAAAGAAGGAGTGGGGTGGGCATAAGATGAAGTGGAGGCATGCATAAGATGGAGGGGGATGAGTATAAGATGGAGTGGGGGCTGACCATAAGAAGTGGGGTGAACATAAGATGCAGTGGGGGTGAAGATATGATGGAGTTTGATGAGCATAAGACAGAGTGGATGTGAGTAGAAGGTAGAGTGGGATGAGCATAAGACAGTGGTGTGAGTATATGATGGAGTGGGATGAGCATAAGACAGTGGGGGTGAGTAGAAGGTGGAGTGGGTTGAGCATAAGACAGTGGGGTGAGTATAAGATGAAGTGGGGTGAGTATAAGATGGAGTGGGGTGAGTATAAGATGGGAGTTGAGTGAGCAGAAGATGGCATGTTGGATAATACAGAGTGGGTTGAGCATAAGATGGCATGTGTGAGGATAAGACAGTGTGTTGAGCATAAAATGGCATGGGTGAGGATAAGATGGAATGGGTTGATCATAAGATGGCGTGGGTGAAGAAAAGATGGAGTGAGGTGAGCATACATGTATGTAGCAATTACCAAAGCTACTGTCAAACATTTGTGCATACTAAACTGCCAGTACACAATATGTGCATACTGGGCTACTAGTACATAATAAGTGCATCCTAGGTTACCAGTATATATGTGCATACTGGACTACTAGTACATAATAAATGCATTCTGGGCTACTAGTTCATAATAAATGCATTCTGGGGTACTAGCACATAATAAGTGCATTCTGGGCTGCTAGTACATATAAAGTATATACTGGGCTTTAGAACATAATAAGTGTATACTGGGCTACTAGTACATAGTACATACTGGGCTACTAGTACATAACAAGTGCATACTGGGCTTTAGTACATGTTAAGTATATACTGGGCTTTATTGTATAATAAGTGCATACTGGGCTACTAGTACATAGTGCATAATGGGCTACTAGTACATAACAAGTGCATACTGGGCTTTAGTACATATTAAGTGCATACTGTACTAGTATTACATAATAATAAGTGCATACTGGGCTAGTATTACATAATAAAAAGTGCATACTGGGCTATTAGTACATAGTGCCTACTGGGCTACTAGTACATATTAAGTGCATACTGGGCTATCAGTACATATGTGCATACTGTGGAATTTCTATGATCCAGAGTTCAAAATCTAGTTCTCTTTTTTCCCAGGTGTATTATTTGCACTTGATTTTAAAATCTTGAGAGCATAACCAATGATTACTACATTCATGTATCTTTTTTATGGTTAGTTTTAGGTACACTGGCCCTAAACAGAATGCAGTGATTACTACATTTGTGTATCCTTTTTGTGTATAGTTTTAGGTACACAGGCCCTAAACAGAATGCATTGATTACTACATTTTGTGTATCCTTGTGTTGATAGTTTTAGGTACACAGGCCCTAAATAGAATGTAGTGATTACTACATTTATGTATCCTTTTGATGATAGTTTTAGGTACACAGGCCCTAAACAGAATGCAGTGATTACTACATTCATGTATCCTTTTGATGATAGTTTTAGGTACACAGGCCCTAAACAGAATGCAGTGATTACTACATTCATGTATCCTTTTGATGATAGTTTTTAGGTACACAGGCCCTAAACAGAATGCAGTGATTACTGCATTTATGAATCCTTTTGCTGATAGTTTTAGGTACACAGGCCCTAAACAGAATGCAGTAATTACTACATTTATGTATCCTTTTGATGATAGTTTTAGGTATACAGGCCATAAACAGAATCCAATGATTACTAAATTTATGTATCCTTTTGCTGATAGTTTTAGGTACACAGGCCCTAAACAGAATGCAGTAATTACTACATTTATGTATCCTTTTGATGATAGTTTTAGGTATACAGGCCATAAACAGAATCCAGTGATTACTAAATTTATGTATCCTTTTGCTGATAGTTTTAGGTACACAGGCCCTAAACAGAATGCAATGATTACTACTTCTATGTATCCTTTTGCTGATAGTTTTAGGTAGTGCAGTTTCTGTACTCCAAAAATTGGATAGGCCAATGTCTGGGTTTGTGTGAATATTTCATGGGTTCTGTCTCTATGCCCAAGGGGTCTGTTAAGTTTTTTTTAAGAAACTCTTTATTACACATACATATGAGGCAAGTGATTAATGAAAAGTCGCTTGCTCTCAACTTGCATGTGAGAAGGATGTTTCTGGACCGCTGACAGTCTGGGTAAATTTTTCTTTGAAAAAAGTGCTTGAATGTTCCTTGCCCTGACCATATAAATTATGCCATTGGTAATTTGCAAACTTGTAAAAATTTAGAGCAATGTGATTTAATGAAATTCTGTATCAGACTTTTAATTGTAATTGCAGGTGCTGGATCCCAATATGGATTTAAGGACTGTAAAACATTTTATTTGGAAGCAAGGGGGTGATCTGACTCTGATGTATCGAAAACTAAACAACAAATGAAGGTTTATCCCATCAAAGGGACAGCTTGCATATTATTCATTAACAGTCCAGGCAGAAATGAGGAGATTCTGTGATATTACTAGGATTGTATTCTAGGATTTGAAAGCCTTACCATTAGAGGAAGTAGAGAATTTTCCTTGTAGACAAAGTGGAAAATTGTACCTATGTGGAGAAAATGGAGAATTGTATCTTTGTGGAGAAAGTAGAGAATTGCACATATACAAGTTGTAGTGAACTGTACCTGTAGAGAAAGTGGAGAATTTCCCTTATGGAAGCAATGGAGGATTGTACATATTGAGACTGTTGAGAACTGTACCTATAGCATTATAGAGATTGTTGAACTTTCACCAACATGAATCATTTGCCTATTAGGCTGTGTTTGGAAAGCTGGTCAGGTTGTGGAATGATAAACACATTAAAACTTTTAAAAGTCAGCTGTGGTACAGAAATGCAAATTGAAGATCTGTATTGACTGCTGGATCAACCATGTAAGATTATTTGGGTATGTTAAAATATTGTTTGTCAGGGCATAATTGATTCTGTCTTTAGTCATTGCATAATTGATTCTTTCATTAGTCATGGCATAAATGATTATGTCAACAAATGCTGCTGAATGTTTGAAAAATGATAGTGAGAGAGAGTGGAGAGGAGTAAGAAAAGAAGCCCTCCACTATCTCTCCACATGTCCAGGCATGGTGACTCGCGAAGTAATGCTGTGCACACCACACTTTCTTGCAGAATCATCAAGGATGACCACCACAGAGTGGAAACGGTTTCTATCAAATGGGCATGGTTGACGGTATCACCCCTGCAAGAATGCCCTTTAGAGGTTTATGGAGAGATAGAGAGAAATAGAGAGAGAGGTGCCAATTTATCGACATCGTTATCAGAGGATCATACAAATTTCCTATTTAGTATGAAAATTATCTAATAGATATAATGCCAAATCAGATTTTAGATAATGTTAAATTAGGCACAATTCTTTGAAAACTGTACTAATACTACTGTACTTATTTCATCTGCAAAAGGCTGAATGACACCTTCTGCAATAAGTTTACGGTTTTACTTTATTCAAAGAAATTTTAACAAACATATGTACTGGCTTGACAAGACCTTACTCATCTTCTCTTGAAAAGTGCAAAGTTACCCAACTGTTTAAACTTGAAAAGTGTAAAGTTACCCAACTGTTTAAACTTGAAAAATGCAAAGTTACCCAACTGTTTAAACTTGAAAAGTGCAAAGTTACCCAACTGTTTAAACTTGAAAAGTGCAAAGTTGCCCAACTGTTTAAACTTGAAAAGTGCAAAGATGCCCAACTGTTTAAACTTGAAAAGTGCAAAGTTACCCCACTGTTTAAACTTGAAAAGTGCAAAGTTACCCAACTGTTTGAAAAGTGTAAAGTTACCCAACTGTTTAAACTTGAAAAATGCAAAGTTACCCAACTGTTTAAACTTGAAAAGTGCAAAGTTACCCAACTGTTTAAACTTGAAAAGTGCAAAGTTGCCCAACTGTTTAAACTTGAAAAGTGCAAAGATGCCCAACTGTTTAAACTTGAAAAGTGCAAAGTTACCCCACTGTTTAAACTTGAAAAGTGCAAAGTTACCCAACTGTTCAAACTTGAAACGTGCAAAGTTACCCAACTGTTTGAAAAGTGCAAAGTTACCCAACTGTTTAAACTTGAAAAGTGCAAAGTTACCCAACTGTTTGAAAAGTGCAAAGTTACCAAACTGTTTGAGAAGTGCAAAGTTACCCAACTGTTTGAAAAGTGCAAAGTTACCCAACTGTTTAAACTTGAAAAGTACTCTTCTGAGGTATGTACATTAAAATTCCCAGTGACAGCTGTGTCTGTTGAAAAAAACCCAACAACAAAACAGAAAACCCTGGGTTTACAAGTAAAAGCGAACCACTTGTTTTGTCCTTGAAAAGTAATGACCTAGTCACTAGGCTGAATATACATATACACATCTACGAACTTTAATTCTGTTCTGACTGCATTTATGCTGTATGGGACTGGTCATTTAATTTATTGTTCTTTTCATTTGGGGTATTTTTTCTTCTTTCATTCATCACAAGATAAATTTATTTTAAACAATATAACTCATTGGAAACTTAAATGGTCTTTTCCTAATAAAGAATTGGCTTGAGCAGATGGGGTGCAGAAGTAAAGACTATGATCACTGTAAACACTGTTATAAAATTTTAGCATCAGAAGATGTCAATTTTAGCTTGGGCAAGGTGCATTTTTAACACAAAGCCATCTGACTTGGCATGTTGTACTCTATGCCTCACATTATGGTCCTGTCTTTGACAGCAGAAGTTTGGTAATTGTTCCTAATTAATCTGACCTCAGCTTATTGTTGAATGAACAATAATGTTGAAAATTTTCAAATATTAAATGTTCAACAAATTTAAGACATTCTGCATGGCTCCATCCGTATGTATCCTATTATGTGTTCGTTCTTGTAAGGAAAAACAACATTTTTATCATGATAGAAAAAAACTAATCAGTCCTGTAAAAATGACCTAATCATACCATAGATCTAAAACGTTGATGACTACTGGAGCATTTGGCTATTGAGACAAAAAAAGTAAAACATGCAAGCCAATTTCTTTCAGTAGTATTTAGAATGATTTCTGCATTTGGTATACTGCTTTGCAGCTAAAATGGATTAGGTGGAAGACATGGGATTGATTCCTCATCTCTCTTTCTCATCTATTTCTCTCTCTGTCTCTAAAATGATGGCTGTTAAATTTACATTTCTCTAGCATGATGTAATGACTTGACACAAATAAAAGACCTATTCATAGCAGTAATAACAAGTTTGGTCTGTACATTTATCTCAGATTGGTTTACTGCTTTCTACTCCATATTATGGAATCCTCTATTTAATAATAATAATAATAATGAGGACTTTGTATAGCGCCTAATCTTTAGAAGCTCTAAGCACTTTACAACATTTGACAACACTTGACTGATGTGAAACAATATTGCACAAGCTATGATTGTTTTGCCTTGCACAAGCAAGGCCGGATCAGTTCAAGTGTTGGTTTGGGGTGGGGGGTATTCCAACATTTCAAAAGGGCCCTAACTTTCCATGTAAGGGCACCAAGTCAAAAGTATAAGTGTCTATTTACTCAGAGTATACATAATGCCCAATAAACATGTGCAAGAATAAAATGATGGTCAAATTTCAAGTGACAAGTGACTGTGTGTGCCTACAGACTTTTTTAGCTGTTTGGTGGGGCGGAATCTGATCTGGCCCTGATACATTCTCAGTAATATATTGTACTGTTACTTCTGACTTTCAATCCCAGGAGTATTTAGGATTAGTTTAAACTCGAGTTTTATATTATGAAAAGGACACCATGCCATTCCTTTTCTTATTTAAAATAAATTTATCTTGTGATGAATGAAATAACACAAATATCCTGATTGGAATTTAGCCCCATAAATTAAATGGCCTTGCAGTACACATGTAGTTAAAATTGAACAACAAGTATGTATATTCAGTCTTGTAACTGGGTCATTACGTGATTCATAAATTCAGAATTTGCTTGTTTTTATTGAGTTTGTAAAATAAAAAAAACAAGTGGCTGTCAACTGGAATATAATTGTCTATACCTAGAGGATTACTTCTCATGTTTGAACAGCAAGATAAACTGACACTGTTGAAGAGAAGATTGATATGGTGTGCCTTTCATCAAGTCAGTGCATAAGTTTGTTCAGATTTCTTTGAATAAAAGTGTAAACATGCAAAAAAAGTTGAGCAACCTTCTTTAAATTAGAGAATATAAGAACTTTTGTTACTTTATTTTTTTTCTTGTCCCAATATATTTGATAGAAATTAAGATCACTTGATTCTTGAAATGGTATCTGATTCTTAATCAGCCCTTCCATGGGTGGTCATCATTCATTCATTATTCAGATGTCAATCAGTAAAACTTCTGTTGTTTATGACCGGACCATAATTTGAGCCACATGTATTAAGTGCAATGTGCCAAGTCATTCGTGTGACAGAAATGCACCTTTCTCAAGCCAACATTGACATTTTCTGGTGCCAACATTTTGTAACAGTGTTTACATTGGTCACTGTGTTTATTTTGCTGAACATCCACTGAAGCCAAGTATTTATTAGGGAGAGACCATTTAAGTTTCTAAAGGGGGGGGATTTGCTTGAAAACTATTGTCTTATTCTGATTTGTGGTATAAAAAAAGGACACTATCCTATTCCTTGCTTTACTTGAAACAAGTTATTTTGTGGTGTATGAAATAATAAAAAATACCAGTCAGATATAATTTAGCCCCCATAAAATTAGATGCCAGTCCCTTACAGTACATGTGCATTCAGAATTAAACTAGTTGATAGTCGTGTTACATGTATACTGAATCACGTAACGGGGTCATTACTGCTTAAGGACTAAACACATGGTTCACATTTAAGTGTAAATTCAATGTTTTCTATTTTGTTGTTTGTGTTTTTAAACAGAAGCTGCTGCTAACTGGAATTTAATTGTCCATACTTCAGTGGATTACTTTTCATGTTTAAACAGTAGGATGGCCTCTTGTAAAGTCAACACATAAGTATTCTAAATGTACAAAATATACAAGACTTTTAAAATTAATTTCTATTGTCCATATATATAATCAAAGTAAAGATCACTAATTGGTGAAATGGTATTTTATTGTTAATAACTCGTGATGTGTCCGTCATTCAATGGGCAGTCTTCAAATGCAGATCAGTAATGTTGATCAGCCGCTCCACAGTGGCGTACTGTGCCATTGGTGTACTGGCCGAGGTGTGGTGGTGATTTGTAAGTATTTTATTGCCCTGTCATGGACTGTTAAAAGTGGAGGGATTAAGTTCCCCCTGCAATGTGTGAGGTTCCAAAAATACATGTGAGCTGTACTGTATATACATTATGTCTCATTTTCTTGTAATGGAAGCAAAATACAGGGTTTCATTTACTTCAATATTTGTTAATTCCCAGAACAAATGATTACATGTTCTGTTGTGAACAGCTGTCTTTCCACTGCATGATTTATATTTTACCTTGGAATGCAAGGTTTGTCATAACTCGTTGAGGTGGCAGTGCTAAAGTTTTGTCTACAATATTCAGATGCAGTTAGTGATAACATCAATTCATGGATACATGAAACTTGTTATCCGCATGCTATTGAAGAAGTTTTTATGTCTCACATGTGTTAGAATCAGTATATATGATCAGTGACCCAAGTGTCAAAACATGTCAGACTGTCACTCTATGGTGTCAAGACATGTCAGACTGTCACTATGGTGTCAAGACCTGTCAGACTGTCACTCTTTGGTGTCAAGACATGACATACTGGCACTCCATCATATCAAAACATCTGACTGACTCCATGGCATCAAAACATTTCAGACTGAGATTCCTGGGTGGGGCTCATGGTTCATTCCCAATCCACAGGGTCATAACATAGAAACTATTGATAATCCCACTTGTTAATCAGCTATATACCCCTTGGGATGAAAAAAAACCCCATTTATACAGGCACCTGACATTAATGACAGGGTTAACCTCTACCCCCCCAGAGACTTGACCCCATTGTTATTTCTTGAAATTTGTTGAGATCCCCACTTTATAACCAAAGATAAATTTATACATGTAACTGAAATTGACTTGGGGTCCATCCCTATGACCAGAAACAACGCATTGGTCACAATCTGGAAAAGATTACGATCTACGCTGTAATGCTACTTACATGATTCTGAAATGCATTCAGCTATCATGAGCCTATAAATATGGTTTAAAGTTCATAATGTATGGATCTGTCTCTAGTTATGTATTTGTTGTCAGTATTGTTATAATTGCAGTGACTTATCAGAATTACGTAACAACTGTTCTGATTCAGGTCTGACAGTTTCCCTTGCTTTACCAAACTATCTTTGTCATGCATCCAGTTTTAGCAAGGGGTTTTATTGCTGGCATCAATAGATAACAGAAACACATTATATAAAATTATATTTGACTCTTCTTGCATTGTCACAAGTAAATGAAAAAACATCATAATTACCAGTAGACCTCTTTGCAGTAACTGTAATTAGCCAAGAAGTTATCCCCCTTAGCTTGATAACTATGTGTTACGTGCATAAAGTAGGATCAGTGGTGTTTCTTTGTTATGATAAATTCCTATAATACTAATTTTGATGTCATTCATCATTCTAAACATTTTGTAATTTTGAGATCCAGTATAGAATGAAGCGTGTGGCTTGAACTGTGCCATACTGTAAAATAGACAAAAGGTCACTGTTTTGTATTGGATTCGGAAATCAACCTTTTCATAATGTCATTTAGATCTATCAAAGTTTTCTTGTCTAGTCTTTCTTGAAAGTTGTTAGATATTGCATAACAGGAAAAGTGCATCATAGAAGAATTGCTGTTAATTGAAAGTCATAGAACAGGATAATATCATAAAAGAATTGCTGTTAATTGAAAGTCATAGAACAGGATAATATCATAAAAGAATTGCTGTTAATTAAAAGTCATATAATAGGAAAAGTACATCATGAAAGAATTGCTGTTAGGTTGCAGTCAACTGGGAGTACTTGGTGTTCAGTAAAAAGAATTGTCATTTCAAAACCATTGATTGTCCTTACAGATAATGACATGTCTTTTTGAATAAACTGGTGATTGTTTTTAATACCCATGGATTTCATTCCCTAATTTAAAGGGAAACAATCTGTGATGTAACTTTATAACTAAAAGTGTAAATATCAAACTTTTTTTTTACCTTTTTTGTTTTCCTTCAGTTTTGTGTCACCTGTGAATGATAAGAAATAGGTAGATGTATCACTGTCCAGATGGTAAGGACAGTGGTGGTAGCAATGGTGTCAACATTATGAGGTATTGTTCAAGTTTCTTACATTTATATATTTTCTGTGTCAGTTATTTATTCTGAAATTTTAAAATTTGCACCCTGATATGATAGGATTTCTAGTCTTGCCTGTTATACTGGCAAGGACAGTATTAAAATTGTTTAAAATAATTTGACTTTTAAATCAGTTGCAGTGTTCAACTGAAAATGTATGAATAAAGCTTTTACCTTGTTATGGTATGATTTCTGGTCTTTTCTGAAAGCAGAAATCTGCACCATAATTATTATGTTGTTTGTGGGTGTTTCACAGCATTTCTGCAGGTGTAACACAGCATTTTAACTGGCATTCCACAGCATTTCCACAGGCAAGACAATGTGTTCCACTGAGTCCTTGTTCTTTTTGTATTTGTTGGTAAGAGAGTACAAAAATGTACTGCATATGATTGTTCACTCATGGCAGGATTTGTTATCATGTTTAGCCAATAATAAACCAATGCTTGATGATAAAGCCATCTCCTGTTTTTATAGAAGTACCCTGATCTAAAAATAGGACGCTGTTTGATACTGTTTTAATATTTGTGATAATCTGTACATAACATTGCATTTTGTTTAAAAAAAAGAGTAAATGTGATTTCCAGAATTTTGGGATGTATATGACATGTCTTTTCAGATCAGTAATACTGTGTTCTTGTTTATATCAAAATGATGTTGTTTGGGGGTTTTTATATTGCAGATATTGTAAAACCCTTGAACAGTTGAAGTATTGAAATAAAAACAATGTAACCTGATTTGCAGAGGTTTTCATTATCATTTAAAGTTTTTTTTCAATCCACTTTACCTATTAAATTATTTGAAAACAATTGAATTATTCCCTCAAAAAAACTTCATGCATCTTTATCCTATTTTTAAAATGAAATTAGTGTTTATAATTTTAATTGTTTACAAACAAAATTGCAATTAGGCAAACTTAGATGTTAGTCACTATCAAAACACTTTCTTTTTTACTATGGAAATGGGCAATCAGAAAGTAGGAAATATATGTAAATATATGTCACTGATTGCATAGGTTTGCATAACCCTTTACTCTCTCCCCCACAGTAAAGTTAAACAGGACATAGGTATCACTTTTCTGCATCAATGGTGGCATCCAAAATAATATTGGCATCCAAAATATTATTAGCTCACATGGTGGTAAGGTCAAGTTAACTTTCATCATTGCCATGCATCTGTTGACAGTCTGTTATCCAGAGAGGGGAACCTATTGTTCGACTCAGTGTTCCTCCCCTCGACAGCTTCCTCCCCCTAAAAAATGACGCCGTCTCCAATCCGCCATTTTCAGACATTGCGGTAGGAGGAAGACTTCTTTTCTTCGCTGTCAAATGGGACAAAATTTTCCACAACAATATCTGGACTCGGCAAGTGGTTCGCGAGGGACTCGGCATCACGTTTCACACTCCTCCACCTCTGTCCAGATTTCTGACATTCACCAACGACTCCTTGGATCCACTCAAAGCCAACACATTACAGCGGGAAATAGACAACCTTCTTCGGAAAAGGGCGGTAGAACTTGTTCGAAACACTCTCTCCAGGATTCTATTCCAGACTTTTCTTGGTTCCAAAGGTAAACGGCACTCTGTGCCCCGTACTCGACCTCAGCGTCCTTAGTCTCTTCATTCACGTTGCTTGGTTCTCAAAGGAAACACCACGACGCATTATAAATGCCATCCAGGAGGGAGACTTGGCCATCAGTGTGGACTTACAAGACGCAAAAGACGCTTACCTCCATGTCCCTATTCATCAGGCTTCCAGGAAGTTCTGCGATACGCCTACAACGACGTGGTATACCTATTCAGGGCTCTAACATACGGTCTCAATATCAGCCCCGGGTCTTCACTGCCGCATGTCCGGACCATTTCTACGGAGGCAACATCAAGTTATCTGGACGACATCCTCCAAAAACATCGGGCGAGTTATATTTTACACCATGACATGATAGCTCTTGTCATATCATTTACCAATCTGGGCATTCTCGTCAACGAGGACAAATCCGACCTAGTGCCCTCACAACATTTTGTTCGTCTAGGTATGAAGTTCAACAGACGGGAAAACATGGTTCGTCTCCCTCAGGATCGGGCATCGAAATCCGCAGCAAGGTGGCTTTTTTTCTTTCGAAGAGAACCCTATCAGCACGGGAATTCCTTCGCCTTCTAAGTTTACTCAATGTGGCAGGCGACCTTCTCGTTATATATCGCCTTTTTTTAACGCCCATTACAAATGCTTCATCTGTCGCAATGGAAACCCAAAGTTTGCCAACTGGATCAACCACTAACCTTCTGCTCACAACTGAGCCACCATCTGCAGCCTTTGGGCAACATTTCTTGGCTCACGGCGGGTATACCTCTGCACTTACCACCGCCCGCGATTACAATTTGTACCGACATCAGCACGGAGGGCTGGGGAGCCCACCTCCTACCATCATTTTGGGAAGTCAGCGGTGCAGTCTCCCCACGAACAACTTCTGTACATGAATCTTTCAAATGATGGCCATTGTGAAAGCCTTTTACTAGTGGCAGGAGCACCTCTCTGGCAAGGTAGTCCTGCTTCTGTCTGACAACTCTACAGTAGTGACTTATCCCAAACGACAGAGAGGAACCAAGTCCCCAGACCTTTGAGTCATGGTGTGGGATTTTATAAAATGGTGTGGTCAACAACAAATCCACACACACGTTCGTCATGTACCGGGACGTTCTAGTCGACTCGTCACGAAACAATCAACTGATTCAAACGGAATGGTCTCTTCATCCCTCGGTTTTCACTCAGATTTTTATCCGATGGTGGACCTATTTGCGACAAGGTAGAATACCAAACTCCCACCTTTTGTCTCTCCCGTCCAGGATCCAAACGCATGGGCAGTCGACGCCTTATCCTTGGATTGGAACAACCTGAACGCATATGCCTACCCTCCAATGCCGCTGATTCCGAGAGTGATACAGGCAAAGGAATCAGCCTGTCGCCTCATCCTCAACGCACCACTTTGATGATAGTCGTGAAACCTTCAACGTAGATCCAGTACACATGAAACCTTCAATGTAAACCCTGTACACACGATTCCTTCAAAGTAAACCCTGTACACATGAATTCTTCATAGTAGACCCCGTACACATGAAGCTGTTAAAGTAGATTCTATTCACATGAAACCTTCAAAGTAGACCCTGTACACATGAAACCTTCAAAGAAGACCCAGTACACATGAAACCTAATAATGAATAAATACCAGAAATCCAAATCAGAATTGGGTGAAGCAGTAGCAAATGATGCATACATAAATCCAAAATCAGAATGGGGCGAAGCAGTACCAAAGGATGCGTACATAAATCCAAATCATAATGGGGATGCAGTAGTACCAAAGGATGCATACATAAATCCAAATGAGAATTGGGGGGGGGGGGGAACAAGTAGTACCGAAGGATATATACATAAATCCCAATCAGGAATGGGGTGAAGTAGTACCAAATGATGTATCCATAAATGCAGATTAACACGAAAAACTTCATAAAATTGATGTGTTTTCATAGTTACCACAGCAATGAAATATGGAAATTGGGATGGAAATACTTTTTAGAGAAAATCAAATATAACTTAAGACTTTTGCATCAAGGATAATTATTCATGTTTTTTTATACTGATAGTTAAATTTTGCCTTCATATCACTCCTCCGTTTGTGATTTCTACCCCTAAAACCATAACATCCAACGTAAATGACTACAAGCTGGCCTATGATATTTTCTACAAAATAAAGGGAAATGCAAATCGAATAGAGATTGATACAATTATCAGGGCATACAAGTTTATCTCAGATTTCATTCAAAGAATCTATTGCAGTGAACACACAGCTACTGAATTAGCAATGCATTTTTCATCGGTACAATTTTTACCAGGAAATATTTTCACTAATACGTAAAAACCTTCAGTCACTAATAATTGCTATAAAATGAACCAACAATGAAAACTCCACTGTATTTGGGAATGGTCTTCACACCATGAGATTTGCTTTTTGAAAGCTGTTGTGATTTACAAATTGTCATATGATAATTTTCCATATAGCAAACGTGGAGAGAAATTCTCTTTTGCCAGGTGAAGAATAACAGATGCGGCTATAGTATTAAATAATCGACTTCAATCATATTTCATCAGGTCTCTCGGACAATGATAGGGATGAGCTCATCAAATAATATAAATATTACCATAAAAACTTTAATGTGTCAGACGAGCTAGAAAATATTACAGTAAAATAATAGGCATGCTGAACTACATTCCAATGATACTAACAACATCAGGAATTATATCAGGAACATTAAATCCATTACTCCTGATAGTGTCACGAGTAGGTATTGTATTATCAGCAATAAATAAAAAGATCGAGCCAATCTTCTTGTAAAATAGCAATAGCGACCTATAACAAAATTCTTAATCAACTTCGAGCTTATCTGCGTGGTGAGAAGTTTATTATGTTAGATTTGATACAGGATATACGTGTCAAAGATGACTTGCTTGTTGATATGATACCGAATAGAGCTGTGAATACGAAAAACGATATTGAGTAAATTTTGTGTGAAATATGTAATATGGACGATATTACAGTGGAAGATACCACGTTAAACATGAAAAGAATTCTTTTCCCATGTAAGCATATGACTATTATGCTTGACAATGAAAAGCACAGCCCGTATTTCAAAAACAGAAATAGATAAAGTTGTCTCTGGTTCGCACAAAAAATTCAGGATTAAATTTTTAGTAAGCTTGCTTGGGTTAGACTCACTTTCTGATGCTGTTGATAATCTTTACTATCAAGTATCTCGGAATAAATACACAAAGATCACAGTTGACGATGAGCTAAAAAAAATGTTATGTCGATAAATCAATAGTCTCACATGGAAATTTATCAACATGCTAGAACCTGGCTCTCTTATCAGTGGTAAGATAAATTTATATTTGTTCTATCATGATGATGAGAGTTATATAATAGCAAAAGCTGAGATTTTAAAAATATCTCGAAAAATCAAAGAAATAAATATATTTTCAATGTGCATAAACACACCCCATGGTGAATCGCTAAGTGCGAAACTAAATTTTAGAGATATAGAGGGCTGTCCAGTCTGATTTTCAATTTTGTAACTTTATAATCAAGCATAGCCCCCTAAGTGAACCCCGGGCGCTTTAAAATGAACGCCCTTTTTGAGGTTCGAAGGGGCCAGGCGAGTTGCACATAGATTAGTTTTTAAGTATATCTCGTCTTTTTTCAATGCATTGCAGGTTCCCCACACTATAATAGCATCCGTCGCCAAACGCCAGAATGATTCATCACGTAATTCCAGAATGATTCATCACGGAATTTTCAGAATGATTCATCACGGAATTTCCAGAACATTCTGGAACATATATAACTCTGTCAGGTAAAAGATAAAATTATAACGCCTACGCGGAATTTCCAGAATAATTCATCGCAGAATTTCCAGAATGACTCATCGCGGAATTTCCAGAATAACTCTTACAAAAGGCAGCAAGAATTTTTCTGCGTGGTCATTCTGCAAGTGGGTCTGTACGTGAGCAGGCAAGTTTATCTCCCTTCTTTATTTTTTAAAGAACTTCTTCACTATTTATTAAAATATCGACAGTAGATATCAGAAATAATTTATTATCGTGTTATACAAATAAAATTTAATTTTTCCGCTTACTTTTCGATGACATTCAAATAACTATTTCATTGCTATCATGGTGAGAACATACTTACCACCTTTTGCAAAAACCTTCGACCGGTTTAGGTCAATATTTATTTTTGTGTATTTCTCTTGACTGATTGGATCATGAAGATTATCATATTTCAGCATAAGCTCATCTCTCAACTTTTCAAGATAATCAAAATATTTGCTGTTATCTGATTTATAAGCGAGAGTTTTATTCTATCTAATTTACAAAAACAAATACCTGAAATTTCATTATTAAATTCAACTGATAATTGCTGGGCACTAACCATTATTTTTTTTAATTTTGATACTAGTCCATCGGCTAATGTTAAATTTTCGAACATTACTTATAAAATTTAGACCAAATTGCGTAGTGTCCAATAGCTAACGTATTAATTCCGTCCTCGCAATATCTCTTATCATCAAAATTACTTAGTCCATGTTTTATAATTGTATCTGTTTCAAGTTTGTGATGATTTGTTCTGATAACATTTGTTTTAATAAAATTAGTGCAGGTGTTTAGCGCTGCTATAAAATCATAAAATTTCATACACTTTTTTACATATACGCGAGGAATACCTATTGCTTTTTTTTGTCAGTTTATTGTCATCTAAAATTACGGCGTACATTTTACTTCTTAATCCAACAAATTCCCTAACTGGCGCAAACATAAATTCATCTTTCATCTTGCCGATGACTTTTATTTGCATCATCATGAAATCCACTACTTTTTGGATAATCCAATAAATCAAATAAATTTTTATTGTTATAAATATCTTGATAAACATCCTAACATTTTGTGTTATAAACATGTCAATCCGTGTCAGTAAATAGCAACTCTGAATCTGGCCACTGCTTTTGGTAAAATTATAGTGAAAGTCGTACATTAACCATTTTGATATATCAAGTACAGCTGCACCAACATAAATTGGTTTATTTAACTTTAAATTTGTTTTTCGTCGCTGTATTACAACAAGATTTTCATTAAAGATTTTTATACTGACAAAACCGTCATCGTTAAATAATTTATTTCTGCGATTTACATCATTTACAATTTCAATATTGACTCGCTTTCTGATATTTTCCATCGTCTTACCGAACACGGAATTGTTCATCAACTTGAAAAAAGTTTAATTTTTCTCAAAGTCGGTCTTAGCAGTAGCACGATGTTTGGTATTTAAATCAATATAATCTGCCATCCACTGTGACTGATTAAATTTTAACACGCGATGAACTTTTCTCAGAATTAGTCCAGCATCTACTGCTTGTTTTAAATTTTTGTAATGTGTCACGTATTTTTTTTATTTAACAGATTTGGAACTAGCTTATTAACAAATGAATTTTTGCTGTTGTCATTGCCTGTTGTTCAGGCGATAATAAACTATAATCGATCATCATTGACTCTACACAAAACGGATATTCGTTATGTAGATCATGTAACGAACTAGGATAATCGAGATCAACAAAATAACTGACATTTTCTGGTAAATCTTTCTCAGTCTCTTTAAGAAATTGATCTGGAGTTATCCAATGAAATCCACTACGCGGCATTGGCTCTGACATAGCATAACCATAAATATTATTAATGTCAAGATAAATAATATAATTTGACGGTAAATTTTTATCGTAATTTTTTAAGTATTTATTATTAGCTACCGCATATTTTTGTTATAACGCTAATTCCGCCGCGAATTCCTTTTTCAATAAAGTTAAATATATCAACATCAGTTAAGAGATCCAGTTCTATCCTGCTTGTTTTTAACAGAGCATCCCATGATAGTTCTGGCGCAGAATAATACCAACATGGATCTAATCCATAATTTTCATGACTAATTTTACGAAAACTCTCGAAAACATCTGCTAGTAATAATACATCCGTTTTCAAATATAAATCATGATAATCACCAAGTGTCTTACAACCAAATTTATTCCAAATTTCCTGTGCATATTTATAATCGTCATCTGTAATATTTTCATTTTTTTAGCTGCGGGTAAAATTTATCATTGTTTGGAAGATAAGTTTCATCAAATCTGCTCCAGTCGTTGAGGTACTCATAGGGAAGGACACCTTTTTTTTGTCAGAGAGACGTAGTCTTCACCAAAGCAACATTTTAGATTACTGAAACTGCTACAACCTTCTACAAGCTCATCTAATGGTATTGCCATAAACTGAAGACTGTCGATGAAACATAATTTGTCAAACGTAACTGACATATACTTTAAAAAACTGTTTAGAATACATTTTATTATATTATTTAATTTTAGTTTAGATTTAATTTCCTCATTGCCAAATGCTTCGACAATGATGTGACTATCATAACCATGAAAATTATGTAAAACGACAGGAATAAAATCTGGCGCATGAGTTTTCAAATTACAATTATTAAGTTGCTGCTCCGCGATATTGGCCAGTCAGCTGACAGTGATCGCGCACTTTATCGCCTGAACTTTGCTGAGGAAGAGGTTTCTCGCAGATATGACAGTTAACTGCCTCAGCAAAATCAAGTTGTTGTTTGGATGTGATTTTTATTGGAGCTGTTTTAGATAATCTGTTGAAAATTTTATTAATATCGTCTATTAAATTTTTTACTAACCACACGGCAGGAGTTTTACGTCTGTACAATTTTATTGCACTTGAAAAATTATCGTTATTTCAACAAACTACTTTATAAGCTGCTCCACAGGGAACATGTTGTTGCATTTTTCTGGTGCTTGATTTATTTGGATCATTTTCTGCGCCTCCCACAGGAAAAAGTAGACACTCGAAATCAGCATAAATAACAAACGGAATATTTAATTTATGATCATAATTTTTAAATTTTAATACTTTTTCTTTTTCTCCTGGCATTGTTATTCTTGAACATTAACACAGTATTTAAGATGCTCTTGCAGTTTTTCATCTTTAGAAAAACCTTGTAAACAACGGTAGCAGAAATATTTCTTATTTTTGTTTTTATTATATTGTCTACCAACTAGTCTGTTAAAGTTTTTTTTTATCCAAATGTAATGATTCCTATAAAACAGCAAGTTTATTGTCGATTGCGAAGCTTTTTCTGAAATATACCTTGGATAAACATTTCCACTCTCGTCAAGACCAAATATATTAACTGAAATATTATTTTGCTTTTCAAACTTTGGTATTGGATTTTCTGCAACTAGAAAGTCAATGCCATTAAAATTTAATTTTGATACGTGACTAAAATACTTGTCGACGGGATCGGCATTTTTTTTTCTGCTGGAAGCATCGAAGAAAGAATAGCCCACTGGAAACATCTGTTATCACAGTTCTTTATGTTTATGCAACATTTTTTGTTTTTAATTTTTTTAGGGTGATCAATGTAAGAACTACCGCGAAGTGCGTTATATTTCACTGTATGAAATAAAACTTCTTTTATCCTTTCAAATTTCCAACCTGATCCTGATGCAGTAAATGCCTCTAATTTTTGTATTTATTTCTTGATGTATTTCATCGGCGACTGAGGAAATATTTGTTCCAGCTAATATTTTTCGTGATTTGGCTGTTAAATATGGTTCAGTAATCTCGTTGGTGAAATCTACATTTTCAAAGATTATATCAAGTATATCTTTTTGAGGTGCATGTATCTTTGATAAAATAACATGATACTGCACTATTAGCTTGATACTTCTATGCACTGCAAGTTCTCGCGTTACAGTCGGATGCAGAAGATGAAACAAATTTGCAGAGTTAAAATTTGCTAAAATATTTTGATTATCAAACCGATAGCTGTTGTCAAATCCTGCAAAAGCGGAGCTATTTTCACAGATTTTCCTATAAGGCTCTTTTTGGCTATATCTCGCAATTTCAGTTCAGCATTGTTATATAATGTAATATTATATCTCTTTGTGATTATTCGATCAATATCTCACCGCACAATGCGCATGCGCTAGTTGAACAACCAATTAGAGATATAAAATGCTTATAATATAGTGAAACAGAATCTGACAAGCGCAAGCGAGCAAGAATACGATTATGCTCATCCCAAGTATAACTTACAAACGGGAAATATGTTAGGGTCGGTGATACGCGTCGAATACGGACAACCTTTTGGTAAAGCAACACCAGCTGGTTATAAGATTAGCATTAAAGGTTATAATGCTGAGAGAGTCGAAATGTTTAGGAAAGATTTTATTTACACTTTGTTTTGTGATGAAATTCCAGAAGGACAGAGAGTATATCATGTCAACGGCGCAGTTAGTGATGATAACATTAAAAACTTGTCTTTACAAAATGAATTTCAACCGCATCCCGTGTTTGATTATTACGAGGGGAATGATAAAGGAATTATTCGAAGAAGAAAAACTAAAAACGTGTTAGGTAATTTGCAAAGTAGTGGATACTTGTTGGTAAATGTCAGAGGAGTAAAAACAGATTTTTTGTTAATTATTATAGCCATCATTTTGTTTACGAAACGTTTAACGGATCTATACCTAATGGTTTAGTGATAGACCACGTCAACGGTATTAAAACAGATAATCGTCTAGAAAACCTTGAACTTGTCACTCAACAAGAAAATAGCAGACGAGGACGAGGCGGTGGTATTAATTTCAGATGTCCTGCTAAACCTATAATATCATATAACATTAGTACAGATGAGGAACTAAATTTTCCTTCAATAACAGCTGCTGAAAGACACTGCAAGATAAATCCGGCAACAGTTAAGTTTGTCGCAGATGGAATAAGAAATACGGCAACATCACAATCAACCTCGGACAGAATCATCTATAGATATGACAATTAATTATATTTTCTAGCTCAGTTTTGGTAAGACAATTATGAGCAAACATTAAAACATCATCTTTACTAAATTTCAGCGTGATAAATGTTCTGCCATTAAGTTTATTGTTTTCTGCCGCTGTTAGCAGAATCTTATTAGAATCACCTTGCATAACAATAACGTCAACAAAATAATAACCATACCCTGACAAACATTTTCGCACTGCTTCGGCTAATTCTCCATAATTTAATATATTAACTTTCTGATGATATTTTATCTTGTTAGTCATCTTATTATTATAAATTAGATAAAAATATATTATAATATGGATTTGATGAAACGACTTGCTGATACTTACGCTGATGATAATTTTACAGCAGGAGATGCTACAGTCGTAGATAAACACGACTCGGTTGATTACACAGAGGATGACATTCTACTTAACAACGACGACGAACAAAACGAGATTGTAGGTGTAGTTGATAAAATAAATTACAGCAGACGGTCAGCTGGTAGATATAATGTAAAATATCATATCACAAAGGAAATTTTGAAATTTAATTTTACAGTAGATGAAAATCAGTCCTTTTGGCTGCTGATAAAACCCCCTTTTAAACATTAGAATTCCAGACCGACAGAAAAATATAAAATTCGATTTTATATTTATCAAGATATTTAACCTAATGACGATTTCTAACGATCGCAGACAATATCTAATATCGCTATGTAAACCAATAAAATATAAATCTGTGAAACGTAAGTACGAGGAAATTTATAACAATATTAATTGATAATTTGTTTGGTCGGAACCCAGCTGTTAAATTTATCGTTGTATCCTCTCCATTTAACTAAACTTTAATTGCCTTTTTTCCTGATAACTTTTTCAATAACAAATATATCTTGCTCCGTTTTCTGCAGTTCCTGCTCGTAAAATCTACCAGTTATAGGCTCACCCAATATGTTACAGGTATTGTCAGTAAAACTTTATCAACAACAAATACTTCCTCAGTCCAGTTTGGAGTAAATACTTTTTAAAATGTTGTTTTTTCGTCAGAGAAATTCTAACTTTATCACCAACGTTAAATTTATGTCTGCGGTATATGTTTTCATTTACAGGAATCGGATTTATAATTACATCATTTGGTGACATTTTTATTGATCTGTGATTCGTGTTATTATATTTGTCAACAATCTCCTGTAAATCGTCAATATACTTATTTGTATTTTTAGCTGTCAAATATTTATGTATCAGCTCGTTTAGTGTGCGATTAAATCTTTCGACGACAACGCTTTTTCCTTCGTTTCCTGTAACATATCTTTTTATGTTATTTTGTCCAAAACATTGCTCAGATTTTTTATTAAAAAACTCCGCTCCATGATCGGTCCAAATTTTGTTTGGTTTTCTTACTGTACTTGTTATTATCTGTTTTAATGGATCAGTTATCGATGTTCTTGTTTTATCCGAAAAAGGTACACTAAACGCGTATTTACTAAAAACATCTACAACGTTAAAAAGATATTTTTTGTTATCGTTAAACTGAGCAAGATTTGACACATCAACAAAATCTATCGCCCAGATATCATCAACGGCATTTACGACAACCTTACGTCGCGGAAACTATTTTTTTTTTTAGGTTTATGTAGCTCTGATGCCATATCATCATACAATTCTTTTCCAAGACCGGGTTTATATTTTGTTCCTACTATTCCCTGCACTAACCTTCTATCAAATCGTTCTCTCATATTTGCAGGTTTCATAGCATTATCAGTCTGATTTTGAGCTCTCTGCACGAACGTTATCAATACACTCTATATCACGGTAACAGATGTCCTGACGCATTGCTATTGCATCAACTTGATTAGAAGGCTCATGTCCTGGTAATGGACTATCGTTTTCATCTAAATGCTTGTTTAGCGGATTATATGGTCCAGTGTATTTATGGCCAGGTAAAGTCCAACCTCCTTTTGGTTTTGGTAATATTCCAATAAATTTGTGGATGTCAATACCGCTGCCAATTACTTCATGGCGATTGCATGATTGACAGTACATAATAATTTTATCTTGTTCGATGCAAAGATCTCTATCACAATCACAATTACATTTCATTTTATTTTTTTAATCGTCGATAAAATATTTGTCATTATTATAACATCTCAAAAAATTCTTCCTTTTAGTTAATTGTTTGTTTTCTAACCAATTTTACCTTCGTCAATTAATCATCTACTAAAATAACTCCAGCTCCAGTTGTCGATTTCAGAAACAAACGTTTTTCTACCACAAACAGCGCAAATGCTTTTAAACATTATTCTATTATTTTGGGGGGGGGGGTTTCCGTTGTCTCATCGTTATTTTCTGTCTTAGTTTTACATCTGAGACAGTATGTTGACATTTTTATATTGTTACGTATATGTAATTAAATTGCTTGTGTGTTAGTTTTAAAATTCTTTTTTATTTTAATTTTGTTTCATTACATTTTATTGTAATAATAATTTTCCTTGGATTTGAATTTCTTTTCCGAAAACTGGCTTGACCCGATTAGACTATAATATTTCTTCAGCACTATTTTTAGTTCATCGATCTTGTAAACATCGAGTTAAAACGATTGGCTATTAATAAGGTCTTTTCGGCCCACGGTTAGCTAACTTGTAAACAGCTTTTTTATATATATATTTCCAGCGTGAGAATTTGATTTTTAGATAGGGCTATTCTTGCCTACGTGCATATTGTCATTTTTGTTATTGCGCTGTTCAATGTTTTGAGACCACGTGATCCATCACGCGGGACTGAAATCACGTTTCAGTTGGGTTAAATACTCATTCTCAGAGCTTTCCAGTCAGTCGTATATTTACACCGTGAAGGTACAAGGTGTTTCAATTGTTGATGTCAGATTGTTTTGAAGTTCATCTATTTTTTGGGAATTTAATAATTTATTCTCTATAAAACTAAACAAGTGCTTCATATTTATAAAAGTTCTGGGAGAAAGAGATTCAGTGGAAATTTATTCTGGAATTCTAAAAGGAAACATAAACTGTGGATCTGTTGCCATTTGTACAATGTCCTCATCTGACGTCATCGCCTTCCATATTGGAATTTCATCGAGATTCAAATCTGGATTCAATTAGAACTGTTAATGATAGGTTTTATATTTTTCAATTTTAGGAATAAATTTTGGATTATATTCACAAACCGTAAGTCCTATTTCCAAGTTTTGCATTGTTTTCTAGTGAAATAAATCATTTTTGTTAAATTTACAAAGCTTGTTAGTTTCACTCTTTTCTTTTGTTACTTTTGTACGAGCCTACACGTAACAATATTTGTAAGTTTAGATAAAATTAACTGCTATCTCATCATTTGCGTGAGAAGGTTGCTTGTCAAATTGCAAAACAAACTTTAAAAATCGGAATCTCCAGAGTTTTCACTCCGGGACATCTATCGGATAAACATAATGCAATAATAACCACAAACAGATGTTCCAACCGACTGTAGGTGATTAGACGAGTAATTTATTTTTTTAAATTTTTTAAAAATATATCTTTTTTATAAGATCATTCGGAGGAAGTCCAAACGAATTAAAATAATTATTATCATAGACAGCAACCCAGTGAGTGTCGGATCTATCATCATAGTTTTGTATATTTACAATACACGAACCACATGCTGATACATTAACTAATTCGTCTTTAGAATACACTCCACGAAATCCAATGTCATTCAATTTTTCAATTTATCAAAATTACTCAACGGCGTCTGGTGCCTGGTAGAGTCGTTCCATGTCCTATCCCTAGCAGGTTCGGAATTAGACTGCCTGCTAACCCCGCTAAAAGTGGAGCGAAAGGAATAATTCCTCCTTGCTTTGTTGCTCTCAACGACTTTGTCTTTCGCGCTCGAGGACGTTTCGTCATCGTTTTCTTTTTGTTTAGAATTTATCGTTTGTGCTTTCTTTTTAGCTGGAATTATATGATTTATTGTTACATAAAACTAACGATAAATTTGTTTCATTCCATCACCTGATACATCTTTTTTTAGTTGCTCCAGATACCGCCCCTGACGCTGCTGCTAGTCCAAGTGTTCCTAGTACAGGTTTTATTTTTGTTATTGCGCTAGCTATTACAGAAAACTCTGGTCCAAACAATCCGCCGTGTTTTCACATAGCTGTTATTTGTGCAACAGATAGTTTGAGAACAAAGGGTTTCCCCCGATCGAGTTTAGTGATTTGCTATTGCGTCAACATTATTTTCACTGCGGCGACTTTGTCAGTCTCTGGGGATATCATTAGAGAGACAAACTTACGTTTGCCAACAGCTGCTGATAATTTTTTAATTTGGTCGGGCGTTAGGTATATTTCTATGGCTGAGTATTCCGTTTTCATTTTATACTTATTTGTCACACAATACTCACACTTGGATAGTCATCCTTCCCTTAGTTGCATCAATTGTCAAGAACCTATCACTGACGACTAGCGTATATACGTTATACTGTTCAACTGGCAGTACGCCAAGCGTCCAAGTGACCTCAATATCAACAGTCGATCCAATAACTCGTTCGAAATGTTTTGATATGTCAAAATAAAAAATAGGATACAGTGATCGAAATTCCTCTACTGATATCTGAGACCCACTGACTGCGTCCTGATATTTTTGCATAGCCTCCATAAGGTACATGTACGGCCGAGATATGTTTTCTGTTTCATCGTCAGCAATATTGCATTCGATTGCACGTACGGGATATTGTTTACAATTTTCTCTAACAAATATTCGTCTGACGTCTGGGTTATCAAATACGGAGTTGTTCATTTCCTGATCATTACGACGTGCCTGTCGTTGAAATACAACAAACAAATGTCGAGGTAATTGTTCGCTTGACGTAGTTGTAACACGCCAGATGTAATCAATTGCGTTAGGAATTGCTGTTTGACAAATTCTGTTTTGATGGAATTATATTTTTTCGTGTAAGCGGTTAATAATGATTCGAGTTCCATCGTTTTAGCTACAGATGGAACAACTCGTGGCATCCACAGTGCTAATCTTGTAATAGCAAAGTGTTCTTCAATTACACCAGCAGCGTGCATTATACAATCGTTTTGATCAGCTCGATCTAAACTAAGTGTATATTTTATCCCGCGAAAAATTTGCTATATTTGCGGAAAAATCCAAATATTGTACTTAATGGAAGCATCATCGTTATTTAGCGAGATTCTGCGGTAAATGCTTTTCGTTTGACATATCCCTCGTTATATTGCTGTCTTCGTAATCTTGTGGCAGCTAATCTTATTGAATTGCCTATCGCAGCTGCATCATCAGCAGCTGGATTAGCGATTAGATTATTATTATCTGGGTCAGTATTACCTTCACCAGTACGAAACTCGCTTAAAACAGCTGTCCCAAATGAGGTATCCTTAAACTACGTCATATTTGTGGCCACTGATCTCGAATAATCACCGCTAAACGAGACGATATTTAGTATTGTACTCGCTATAGGCAAGTGCATTGAAATATCTTCCACAGTTTGATTGGCCAGTTGATACCGTGCACTTTTAAACAAGCTCCAACCGTTATTGACAAGTGCAATTTCTACATCAACTGCAATATTAACGCCAATCACAGTTAATAATTGACCACGCACTTCTAACATCGCCTTGTGCGGCAATAGAAACACGTCCTCGTCTCTTGTGTTAAAAGTTCTGACGGCAGCTTTATTTGGTTTGTTTGAGTTTTCGTCGAGATACTCGATGTACTCGAATTCTGTCACTGTGTCGTCCATATCATGTTCTTCGGCAAGATCGAGATAATTTTTAACTGACACTATTTATCTTATAATCCACACAAAATTGTGTGGCACACAAAATTTAAGTAACTAAAAAGCAGCAGGAGTTATTTGTCTTGTTTTCTTTACAAGTTTGCGCATTACCTCTTCACCACGTGGTGACAGTAAGTATCTTGTTGTAGCTCGTTCTGTTTCTTTTGTTGGTGCAGTATCTGATATTGCTCGTTTTATTTCCGCGTTTGAAGGTGGGCTGCCTTTAATGTTATCAGCGATCTTTTGTCCTACTGCAGTGCCAGCAGCACTAGCAATAGCTTTACCTGTGTCAAGTGCAATTAGTACTACTTTCGCGCAATTCCTGGAATGTTTTCAGCTATTTTTTAAAATATATTTCCGAAAAATCCACCTACAATTTTTCGTCTATAATCTTTTTTTGTCTCATCTTGTTATTAAATTACATTACAAAATTTACGCTTACAATCACGAAGTGATCGCGCGCAGGTGTAAATAATACGTGACAATTTCATTGTTAAGATCTATTTGTTATCCTGATTGATCTCTTAGTTGCATTGTTATGCTGGTTATTTGATTTTGAGGAGTAATCGGATAGTATATTATTTGTCGAAGAGTAATTTGCATCAGTGAACCAGGCGGGACATCTGGTGAAAAACTATAGATTGTTTGACTTTGACTTCCTAAAGCAGAAATTGACTCTGATGCAATAGAACAGTTGATTAATATTGTGTTCACTTGTATTATCTTAACTGCAGATCTCCGTCATATGATACACTTTGTTCTGCAACACTGCCGTATTGTTGCTTTCTAAAGCCTAATATTGATGCGATACTAGTCGCTGGTGAAAAATCGATTATCAAATTATTTTTTCATGTGCTTCTGGCTCGTAGCGTGTTATAGTTTGGAGTAAATTAAAAATTGTCTGCGGCGGTGTATTTTGTTATCAACTCTCTTATCGTTTTGTTGAGATCAGTTACATTATACGCCCCCTGTGGTATTCTAACTGACACCCAAGCACCAGAATTAAATGTAAAGTCATCATTGACGTTTAATTTTACATTTGCCATAGAATGCCATACTGTGGCAAAAATTAATCCGATTTCGTACTGTTTATTCGGATCTAGTATTATTATCGGATTATAGTAGGCAGAAACGTTTGCGCTGTGACGAGTCGAGTAATAATATTGTTGACATTATCAAAGTTGTTAAATAAGATCGCTATGTAAAATTTCATATTCGTCTGATGTTAGTAATCTGTTCGATCTAAGATGGTCTAATATATCAATAATTTCGTTGTCGATTTCCGTACTTTCATTGGCAGCTTCTTTTGATGTTATTAATAATATAAGTTTGTCAACCAGTTTGGCGTTTGATATAAAGACTCGAACATCAAAACCGAGTTTTCGATTAACTTCAATTTTGTTACGGTTTCTTTCAAATATTCCAAGCACGGCGTACAAATTTTGCTTATATTCCTCTTTACGAGTTTGGTATTGTTTTATAGCTTCAAGCACAACAGATGCAATTACTCCATTACGCATTTTATTAAACTTTTTCAACAAATACGGATCTTCATCATAGTCATATACTAAAACTTGATACGCGGTGTTTCCTCTTCCAATAATACGATTTAATGCTTTATTAAACTTTGTATACTCATCTTCTGTCCATTTTCTTATGTTTTGAATGTTATCAAGCTTTAATTCTTTAACACAAAACCTCTGACCGTATCAGTAGAAGTCTCTTGTACGTTCAGGAGGTATATTAATATCTTTTTGTCTGTTAATGTAATCAATTGCTTCTTGTATTTTACTTTTTCTTCCATTGTTCCAGCGACTTTTTTAACTGTTTCCTCCGCCTGTGATTCTTGCTGTTCTTTTAACTGCCCAAACAAACCTTTTTCTTGTACTTTTTTTAGTTCTTCTGGAGATATTGTTGATACTTCTGGTTGCTTACCAAGTATTGCTTCAGTAATTGGCTTAAACAAATTGGTGGTTTCTTCTTCTACAGCACGTTGTCCTAGATGAGTTTCTTCCACTTTTTTTCTTGAAAGCAGCTCGAGTTTTAATAAACTTCTTTAGTAATTTAATATTTTGTTGATGTTTGTCCATTATTTATTTATTTTTTATACGCTGTATAAAATTCATCTATAGGAACGTGTCGATACAACAACGAAACATTTTAGCTGGATCACACGCTAGTTTATCGAAATAAAAAGAAATCGTATTTATCTTTGGTTGCTTGATGATATAATTCAATAAATTTATCTTTTGTTAAATCACCTCATTGCTCGTTTGCAATATTTCTTACATCAATATTATCTAGTCCAGGAAATAATATAAAACATCCCGTATCTCGCCTAATAAATCTATCAACGTTTTAAAAGCCTTGAGTGAGATAAATCGAATTACATTTTTTGTTACACGATAATGAAAAATACGACTTGATCTTATTCATCTCCTCATTGTTTAGAGGAATATCGTCAAATGCAATTATTTTATGCTCGGATGAATCAAGTTCGTCAACTGGAATTAATTCCTCTGGTTGTTTTATTAAAAATATATCATCGCCAGCGTCAAGCTCATCACGAAGTTTATCATTGTACTTGCTTAATAATTTGGATTTATCCTGTTGTGGGTTAATTGTGTAAATATATACCTTATCGTAGTTAAAGTTATCGTTGAGTAAGAGATTTAATAATAAATTGGTTTTACCAGTGCCTGTACGACCAACAATAAGACAATGACAATCTGGAAGTTCGTTATAATGTTCATGTTTGATTAGCCGTTCAATGTCAAAATTTAATATCGTTGACTTCGCCATTATTGTTATACAATTATATGTTATATAATTTACATAATATGACCGATTACACAAAGTTTGGAATAGCACTTACAGGATCTGTTTCTGCTGACGAACCAACAATAACCAATACGTCATCATTAGTTTTGGAAAACGGTGATACAATGACTCGCAATTTATTAATGTCAAATCAGCGAGTACTTGATTTAGAAGTAGATACACAAGCTGTTAGTTATGCACAACTAAAAACGATCGACAATAACAAACTATCACTGACAGGAGGAACTTTAAGCGGTAACTTGGATATGTCAGGAACAAAATGATAAATTTGGAAACCGCGTATCCGCCAAGAAACTTAAATCAAACACAAATGGTAAGTTTTTTTTACAGTTGAAATATGTGGATGGTAACAAGCTTGACAAAACAGGTGGAACGGTTACAGGCAATATTAATATGTCGAGTAAAAAATTATTTGGTTGGAAACCGTATATCCACTAGCAAATGTTGATAATACACAAGCTGTAAGTTATGCGCAACTAAAATCTGTTGATGATGACAAAATTAATAAGACCGGCGACACAATGACAGATGACCTTGTAATGAGCAATAACTCAAAAATAACTGGATAACCAACAACATCATCACCAGCTAATGATGCTGATGCTGTTAGCTATGCTCAGTTAAAAGAAGAACTCCTCCCGTATTTTAAACGATCTGGTGGACCAATGTCAGGTAACATAAATATGAGAAATAACAAAATAACAACGGCATATGTTCCAGTTAACCCTAATGATCTGACAATAAAGTGTACGTTGACAGTCTGTTTAGTGGTATAAAACGAACCAAAAGCAATGTTGGATATATTCCAACACTTTTTAAGGCAACTTATAACCGAGTTGGGTTTGAGGTAAGCGCATCATCATAATATCCTGAAAATTATCCTCATTACGCTTTCTCTGATAGAGAAGAATGGACTAGTAACAGAGAAGTTGAAAACTTTTGGATTAAAATTATATGTCCCATTTCAGTTGCTATTTGGCAATTTCATTTGCGAGGTCGATTAAACTCTAGTGTTGGTCGAATTTATAACTGGCGATTGGAAACATCAAACGATGATCAACTGGGTAATATTATACAATACAGCGGACACTTATATTTCAACAACACAATATTTTACAATTCCGACAGAAAATACTGTTAACAAGTATTTATATTTCCGAGTTTATGTTATCGAAGCTGAAATCCCATTTCCAGGATTGACAGCACTTCAAATATACACACTCGATGATCAAATTTAATCTAACGTTGTATAATAAATGTCAGAACCAGCAAGAGAATTTTATGATAATATTTTTGAAAGCTATAAAGATGATTTAAAAACACATGATGGTAGCTATGAAACACGAGCGGTGAATAAAATCATACTTATGAAACGTCTTGTCATTGGATCATTTAACACTCAATTGCCACAAGATATGAATAATTTTATTTGCGTTATGTATATGCGAGGACCACAATTAATAGAAGCAATAGAAAACTTTGATATTATAAGCAGATATTGTCACCCTGATGATTGTCTAAAAGAGCAAAAACAAGCTGAAACCCTGCTTAAAAAATATTGCTTGAGCTTGACAAGGACAATATTGATACAATAATTCAATCAAACATCTTAAAAGCACGAGCTTATGATACAAGAACGCTGAAAGAAAGACGAATAAACGAAATCATAGTCGTCTTGGCAAACTAGCGGAAACTAAAATAAGAAAAATAAAAAGAAACAAGGAGTTATACAACAGTTTTTCAAAACGACATATTTTTAAGCATCTTGGTATGTACTACCACGACAAAGAAACCTTAGTTAAAATCGTTGGCACGACAGCGAATACGGAGTTAATTATTAAAGTGTACTCAAACTCAATTTTACCAATGATACGTAAAAAACCGGAATTCGATCCGATTATTGTTAACAAATCTCTAGAGATAATCAAAAATTTTGACAAGGAAATTGATAATTTCAGTGATGTTGAGCGAGAAAAGTTTTTTTTTTGAAGTCAAACAAACAAAATTGGAAGAAAAAATTGATTCTTATTACGACATAAGTAAAGAAGACGATGTTCCACTTCCATCGCTCCAACTCTCTAGACAATTGTCATTACGGAATTATTAAAATGAAATTGAGAAAATACTCACGAAACCTTATGAAAAATTGATGTTAAAAAAAGCTTCTGTTTTTGGTCTTATCCAATTTAACAGAAACATACTCCGAAAATTAATGCTAAAAAATTTCGTAGTCGCATATGCAATTATCAGACAACATCTTGTCCTCAAAAATTTTACGTTGGATCAAATAAGCTTGGCACTAGGGTTTATTAATGAAGCAGAAAGAGAATACGGTAATTTAGTGAATGAAACGGATTGGTATGGACTTGAAGCAGAAAACACGTTTGATTTCTACAGTTGATTAAAGAAAATCGAGGTACTAACAGATGAACGATATAGAGATACTTCATCAGATGTTTATGACAAGTACAGAGATTTTATAGCTGATCCTAACAATAATAAATTCCGTGAGTTTCTTGATTCAATTGTTGGTGTTAGAACTTTTACTATCATATAAAAGTTGTAAGCAAATGTTGTATAATGATAAAACAGATCGTCGATTTCAATCATATTTCAGAGGAAATACCAAAACAAGATGTTGACACACTAATACAATATTACAGATATTATCATAAAAAACTTTGGTGTGTAAAACAGTGTTATAAGTATTACAGTAGAATACTTCGAGTAATATCATATTTACCAATGCTAATGACTGGGTCTGGTATAATTTCAATTGAAGCATCATTAAACCCGTTTTTATTAATAATATCTGGAGTTGGTGTTTCTCTTGCAACAGCGTGTAAGAAAATTAAGCCTCGACATGAGACCAAAAGAATGCTTGTAAAACAGCTAGTATTACTTATAAAAAATTACTTGACCAGATACGATCTTATTTGCGAGGAGTAAAATATGATATGGACGATTTAATACGCGAGTTTCGTATTATTGACAGTATGTTAACAGATTTTCTGCCAATAAGAGTCAGCAGGTATGAAAATAATTATCAAAAAATATGATGATGATAGAGTATGAAATTTTGTCTAAACTTTAGAAATAAAATAATCTCAAACAATACTTTTACTTACCTGCTCACGTACAGGTCCACTTGCAGAATGACCACGCAGAAAAATTCTGGCTCCCTTTTATAAGAGTTATTCTGGAAATTCCGCGATGAATCATTCTGGAAATTCCGTGTAGGCGTTATAATTTTATCTTTTACCTAACAGAGTTATATATGTTCCAGAATATTCTGGAAATTCCGTGATGAATCATTCTGTAAATTCCGTGATGAATCATGCTGGAATTACGTGATGAATCATTCTGGAATTACGTGTAGGTGTTATAGTAGTAATAGAAAATGAATTGATTCTAGCTCAGAGACCCCACCCCCCACCCCTTACCCCGACAAAATATATTTTGTCAAAAATATGTTTTGGAGGGGAAGGGGGTCTCTGAGCTAGAAACCTTATTTTCTATTACTACTTTTGACGCTATTGTCGGAATTTGTCTCTAGCAACCCAGGCGACACTTAGTATTTGGAACTGCATCAATTTTCCCAGGATCGCTTTCAAGGCCGATTCTTCCCTAGATGTCGATGAATTAAGCATCGACTACGGAGCTTGTGAACGCGAGTCCTCGTAAGCTAAATAAATGGTGACAGTGGTGATTCCTGCGAAGCGTGTGACAAACCCGTGAAAGCCTGCAGAGACGGACGGCGAACTAGATTGGAGTTCGACCATATTGGGATAATGTAATTTCCTTACAATCGCTAAGTGGATCGTTAATACTCCGGGAATATTATCAGGCATCCTGGATTGAATCTTTGCTGAAGCCATTACCAGACAGGCAAGACGTAGTTGTCTGTTGTTCCTTGTGCGAATCGTTGTTTATCCGAGAATTGTACTGTACATCCGGGACTGGATCGTCGCCGTAGCCAGTGCTGGGTTGGTAAGCCGCGCTGTAACTGTTCAAAATGAGTCTGTAATTGCACTGGGACAATATGGCTCCACAATGGCAATTAATCGACACGGACCCATCATGGTAGCAGGCTGAGCCGGCTCCGTAATGGTAATGGACTGACACGGGTCCCATCACGGCACCGAGCCGATATGGATACATTATGGCATTAGATCGACAAGGTTCGTCCTCGGATGCGGGAGGCCGCGGGTTCGAACACCGGCTGAGTCATATCAAAGACTTTTAAAAATGGTACTAACAGCTGCCTCGCTTGGCGCTCAGCATTTTGAGGTTAGTGTTTTGACTGGTTGGCCTGGTGTCAGGATAATGTGACTGGGTGGGACATCATGCTACATGTCTGCAGCATGATGCCCCAGTGCTAAACATCACTATAAACTGTCACACTGCGGAGATCGTAGCGATATGACTGAAAAATTGTGAAAGCTACGATAAAAATCTAAATCACGCACATTCACCACACCAGAGAGAACATTTTCTTCATCCTGTTTGCAATTGTCTGCATGTTGTTCCCCCATTTGTATTAATGTGCACCTTCAAAAGTATGAACTAACCAAACCAGGTTTCACAAAATTCACACTTGAATGATTTTCTCAGGCATATGTCTAATGTACCATTTCAGGTCTGTACATTGTATTCGAATATTTTACTACAAACTTCACATCGTAATGTCTATTTTTATATACACAGTATTATTGGTTTTCTCACAGACTTCAAAACAGATAAAAGATACAACAAAATTGTATTCATCAGTAGTCTGGGTAACTGTATTCAAAAAGGCAACAGCAGTCTGGGTAACTTTATTTGAAAATGGCATCAGTAGTCTGGATAATTTTACCCAAAATGGAACAGTGGTCTGGGTAACTTTATTCAAAATGGCAACAAAAGTCTAACATTCAACAGGGCAAAAGTATGGGTAACTTTATTCAAAATGGCATCAGTAGTCTTGGTAACTTTATTCAAAATGACAATGGAAGTCTGTGTAGTATTATACAACAGGGTATCAGTAGTCTGTGTAACATTTTTCAACAGGGCATCTGTTGTCTGTGTAACATTATTCAACAGGGCATCATTAGTCTGTGTAACATTATTCAACAGGGTATCAGTAGTTGTATAACATTATTCAACAGGGCATCAGTAATCTGTGTAACATTTTTCAACAGGGCATCAGTAGTCTGTGTAACATTATTTAACAGGGCATTAGTAGTCTGTGTAACATTATTCAACAGGGCATCAGTAGTCTGTGTAACATTATTCAACAGGGTCTCAGTAGTTTATACAACATTATTCAACAGGGTATCAGTAGTCTGTCTAACATTATTCGATAGGGCATCAGTAGTCTGTGTAACATTATTCAATAGGGCATCAGCAGTCAGTGATACGTTATTCAAAATGGCAACAGTAGTCTGGGTAAATTATTCAACAGGGCATCAGTAGTCTGTGTAACATAAAAAAAACACTATCAATACATGCACTATTTTGCAAGCAATAGAAAATGATTATGACATGATAAAATAGACTGGTATAATATTAACAATAAAATAATACATATCAGATATAAAATACAAACCATAACACAACAAGAAAAGACAAATTATAATATACTCAACATACCGAGGAACATATATACTTTGTTTTCAAGTACATGTAATAACGAGGAGCACGTGCAAAAATGATACATTTACAAAATATATAACATACAAATCATTTAAGGACTCGTGGTACATATGATATGGAAGAATGTGAACTAGTCTAAAAGCAGATGAGCTTAAAAATAGAGTATATGTGGGTTTGAATGGCCAGGATTGGTTGATGTAAGGGGTAGGCCAGTGTATAGAGTGGTATACATTTGACTACACTATACAAGGTGGGTTAAATTACTACACTGGTTAATATCTGTGCAATCAGATATATAGAGTTCAGACACTTTACCATTTACAGAGTAATTATAGTCACCAATTTGATATGTCCTGGTTGTGATATGAAACAATGTCCTTTAGATATAACTACTTAGATCTGTACCACCATGCTTAATGCTGACGATGACCCCTCATGATTCTGTGTCCCACCAATTTCATTCAGTGAATGTTTTGGAACTTCATATATCTTGTATTTAAAGAGAAGTTTGCCTACCTTACTTTAGTTCGAAATTAGGTCTTCTGGAGGAATTTTAAGCAATTTCTCAAAATTTAAATCTCCTTTTCTTAAGCAATACATGCACTCATAGATGGTCATATTGACACTTTACCCATTCACTGCATAAAGCCTGATAATATATTTTAATCTGAAACTGAAGAGAGAGATAAATGGTGACAGCAAACAAGGTAACTCTTCATTTGACAGATATATTTCATATCATTTTTCTGATTTTCTTAAATGAAGCTAATATACTTAAATGATGGATGAAATGTAACACTGCTATTGTTGGTATGCATGAACTTTGAAGATAACTTAAATGATGGATGAAATGTAACATTGCTAGTGTTGGTATGCATGAACTTTGAATACTTAATACACACTAATGTAATCTTTGACAAGCAGAACTATGTGCACCTTTTACTTAACCATTCTACTACCATAAACAGGTCTGTCAAGTAAATCAAGGGTGGTTTTAGGACTCATTGCACTATGATCTGGAAGACTATGAACTAGTCTGGAAATGGGTCAACATAAAATAGGGTATATATGGGTTTGACTGGCCAGGATTTAGTAATAATGAAAGTAAAGTTTTAGTGAAAAGAATGTTTTGAGAATTTATCCTAGTTATAACTGAAAACATTAGAAACCATGTTTTTCTAATGTTATTTCAATTCTTTTTACAGACTTAAGTTTGGCAAAAAAATTAACGCTGGACTCTTTCATGCGGAATTGAAAATACATGTAGATCAAAAATTTCACAGCTAACATATTTTCTTTAGAGCTTTTTTGTTTTGTTTTGGGTTCAAGACCATTTCTTCAGCACATTATAGGCTATACATGGCGGCCAGTATAACTGGTATAGGAAAGAACCCCACAAAAACCACCGACCCACAGAAAGCAACTGGCAAGCTTTCCGAAATGCTCAAATTGGCCAAGACCTAGACTCAAACCCGCATAGACAGAGGTGAGATGCAGAGAAGCTTGCATCAAGGATATGTCTAAATTGATAAATATAGGTTTGATCAAGAGCAATAAAGAAGTTTCAAGTTAATGAATTTTTAATATTATGATGTTCCATACATTTACCATAGGAGCTGAATTACTGTAGTCTTTAAGTGTTTGCGTATGAAAATTCCATCCCATATGACAATTCTCTCTTAAGATAATATCAGGAATTTATTGTGCCAGATGTTGAGATCTCGGCAGACATCTATTTGTCTTGCTCTTCTCTGACTCTTTTCAGATAAAAGGTTGTTAAAATTCAGTTAAGGGTTGGTATCAACTCCACAAAGTTAGTGTTCACATTGTATTTTATGGTTTTCATCTGTGAAATCAAATAAATTTTCAGCATTTCTGCCAAGAACAATGGCCTAAAACATCTGGAGATTGGCCTCCATACCACTGGCAGTAACTTTTGTCTAGGCTATTAGGTACTTTTTTATATGTATGGGTGGGTCATCAGCATAAATACAGTGTGGTTTATTTGATCTGGTAAAAGATGCAATTTATAATTTTATAAACATATTAAATATAAGATTTCTCACAACTGAACCTTGTGATAGTCCTTTCGAGATTTTATCCTGTTGCTATATGAAGATCACAATCCAGCATAATTAATATTCTCTTCATTCAGTATACTTCTTCACATGCAGCTTAAAGATATCGATGCAACCAACAATTATTTAACAAGTTGCACATTTCTGTATGTTTTTTTCTTTCCACCATGTTCCTCAATTGCTCTTTCCAGTTAACAGGGGTAGACTAAACCATTTAGCCCATTTTTAATGTGTGTTTCTTTACTGGATGTCCTTATGTGCAGCTTCAGATGTTAACTCTGTCCATGTCAATTTTATATCAATGTCACATTCATGTTTCTTCGCTATAGTAAGTCATACAATGGTCATGTATGCACTCAGTAACATGTCCGTAACAGGTGTCGAGTTTTTAGAATTTGATCATACACAGCTTTAAATAGCAAGTATTCACTTTATTTGGATCCTCATTTGTTCATATTCCTTTGGAAGCGCATTATTTATACACCCCAAGAAACACGTATGGTAAAACTCGATGTTAAACTATGTGGATATTTTAGAACATGTTCACCCTATAGGTGTGATGTAATGCAAACCAGGCTGAAAGTCATGCACTGTGGTGTCAAAATGAAAGCTACACATGTTGAAAAAATTTAAAAAATACCGTAGACGTGTCGTTCTTACTGACATAAGTGTATATTCTGCATCTGCCTTAGTCGCTGGAACAGCAACTACAATCGGATCATTATCAGCCACATATATAATAGCACCAGTAATAGCTATTGGTGTTGCAGTTATAACCGGTGTTGCTGGTATTCTTAATATAATTGCAAAAAAGATATCTACATCTGCGGCTGATAAATTACATGAATATACAATATTGCTATCAGCGGCAACACACACGCATGCTAAATTATCATCGCTGATATCATCAGGGCCCAATGATGGAATAATATCAGATCAGGAATTTGCAGAAATGCTCCTGATTTACCACGACACCTCCGGTTTGGCAACTTGAAACCAAACCACCTTGTCGGAAATAAGGTCAGAGTCACCTTAATTTCAATAAGGAAGTAAATAATAAAATGACTACGACACAAGAACTCCTCCAACAAATCGTCGCTAATACAACACCACCAACAACTACGATGATATCAACGAGCTCGACTAATCCTGAATTCGACATTATCTTTCCAACAGCAATTCCAGCTAAAGAAATAGCATTAGCACAAATGGGAGTATATCACAGCTGGCCAAATATTATATCAAAATCATTTGGCGGTTTGCCCGCAAATAACTCATTAGTGTTTTCTTATAAAAATAACCCCGATGGAACATACAATTGGCAAGTTGTAGGTATTCCTACAGGCAGTTATCAAATCGAACAGATCAATGATGAATTCCAGGGCAGGATTAAATCTATCACAGGAAAAGAATCCAAAATCGCTATTACGGTTCACGAGCCAACATTATCGGCTGCGACAGAAATATCAACACCCGGCTACGCCGTAGATATATATCAATCATCGATCAGAACTGTATTAGGATGGCCAGAAGTTTCACCGGTTTATCAAGGACAGCCAGAACCTCGACGATCTGATTTTATCACAGACAAGAAAATATTTTTAAAGTATCCAGAGTATCGAAGAAAGATAGAGCCATGGACATATCGTGGCGGGGAATATTTCTTTGCGTCTGATACTTTTGAGCAGCTTCCTGATCTATTCAGAGAATTATTTTCTTGGGACAATGACAATAAATATTTTTCATTAACTCGCTTTCCGACACGATTAATTTTGAACATCAACAAGTAAGCAGCAAACTACGAAATTTATTTTCCAGCCTTGCACAATATTACAACGATGATGTAAAGCAACAGATAATTGAAACGATACAAAATCTAAACCACGTTGCATTAGACCTTAAATATGTTCAGAAAACTGTTAAGGAATTCGGTGATAAACGCGCCTTTTTAATGTTTTCTCCTATTGGTCCAGTTAAAATCAATGTAAAACAATTATTTCTCGACCACTATAAAATAACCAAAGCAGAATTTTCAACATTTATAATACCAGAATTTCACGACGATAAACTGAAAAAATCAGTTAAAGATATCATCGATGAACACTTTCCAAATATCGTAGGCGCGTGGAGAAAAATAACCCCTCCGGCGATTATTCTCAGACATAGCAATAATCCATACGGTGGACGTCGTCATATATCACCAGGTGTTGTCGCGATCACATCAGCGAACGCAGTAATTTGGTGTGTGATGCTACTGATGGAAGTTATCAAGTAGATACTAAAAAATCCAGGCAGACACAAAAGGGATATATATTATATTCATTTACCCCCGAAGTACCTCTTGGGTATTTAACTGTGTCAGTGCCCGTTAATCCGGTATATCTGCGATGTCATAATCCGCTGTTGTCACGGATACATTTTAGACTTGCTGACCAGGCCGGACACTTACTTGATTTAAAGAATGAAGCTTTGGCAGTAAGTTTGTATGTGAGATTGTAGATCTTTGCGTTCATAGCTACTTTTTGTTGGACTCAAAACATATTATAATCTGATGAATCAGAATCAGAATTTTAAAAAAAAAATAATCTGAATCAGAATCAAAATAAAAACATAATTAAAAAAATAATCTGAATCAGAATCAGAAAAAATAAAAATAACAAATAAATATAATCTGAATCTAAATCAGAATCAGAATAAACAATAAATAAAAAAAGTAATCTGAATCAGAATCAGAATAAACAAATGAAAATAAAAAATAAATATAATCTGAATCTCAATAAATATTATCAGAATAAAAAATATTATAATTTGAATCTGATTCAGAACAAATATCATTATCAGAATAAATATTATAATCTGAATCTGAATATATATTATTATCAGAATAAAAATAAATATTATAATCTGAATCTGACTATATATTATTATCAGAATAAAAATAAATATTATAATCTGAATCTGAATAAATATTATTATCAGAATAAAAATAAATATTATAATCTGAATCTGAATAAATATTATTATCAAAATAAATACTATTATCAGAATAAAAAGTAAATATTATAATCTGAATCTGAATCTAAATAAAAATAAATATTATAATCTGACTCTGATTCAGAATAAAATTAAATCTGAATCAGAATCAGAATAATAATATTTCTGAATCTGAATCAGAATAAAAATAAATATTATGATCTGAATCTAAATCAGAATAAATATTATAATGAAATTTTATTCTTTTACCGACAATCAGACTAAACTGGGGTAAATACCAGACTAAAAATCAAAATCAGACTAAACTCTGAAAATCGATGGGGGAAATACCCAGCTAAAAATCAAAATCAGTCTAAACTTGGAAAATCGATGGGGAAATGGTACTCAAAATTAAATTTTTGGTGATAAAACTACGCTGAAAAAAATAAAAATATTATTTTTTATTGACCAACAACAACAATAAATATTATTATAATGAAAATGTTATTTTTGCTGAATATCGTTCTTATTCCACGGTTTGATGGGGTAAATGGTACACAAAATTATGATTATCGTTCAGATTCCACAATTTGATAGGGTAAATACCCGAATAAAAATCAAAATCAGACCAAACTCTGAAAATCGATGGGGTAAATAGTACTCAAAATAACAAAAATCTCTCTTGATAGAAAGTAAAAAATAAATCAGAATAAAAATAAATACTATAATCTGATTCTGTATCAAAATAAAATAAATATTATAATATGAATCTAAATCAGAATAAATATTATAATCTGAATTGGAGCCACTTTAATAATCCTTCTTGACTTTCGTCAATGACTTTGTCAGTGACTTTACAATCACACATAAATTTTTTCAGCTGTCGCACACGTGAACTCATAATCTCTTTTGTTTCGTATTCACATGATAACTCTGATCTAATTTTCTCAATCGCGTTTGCGAGTGAAACAAATTTTCGAATATCCTCATCATCGACATAAAGTAGAAGTAACTTGCTGAAGTAACTTAATGAATCTATATTCAGCTGCTAGTGTATACCTCCCATCATATTTCCGTTCCTGTAGCGATTCAAAATCATTTGGCAGAAATGCTGAAAATTTATTTGATTTTATCAGGATCCAATTGTTCAGATAATTCTATATCTTCATCATTTAATTTTTTAATCTCAGAAATAATTGCATTAATATTTTCGTAATTCATTATATAATAAATATTTGTTTCAAATAAAAATAAATCTGAATTTGAATCAGAATCAGAATAAAAATATTTCTTAATCATCATCAGAATCATAATAAATATTATTATCAGAATAAAACAAAAATAAACAGTAGCAATGATGAGCGGTTATCATTCCACGGGGTCTCTTCTTTCTTATGGCTTGTATGGTGCACCCTTCAAGACTTTCTTTCTGAATGTCCTTGTGTGGGGTACCCTTTAGTGAGATTATTTTGGAGGCTCCAGTTTCAATTTCATGTACACCCCCCAAATCAAACCCAGGGGTGAGTGAAAAACAGCATTCGGGAGTTAAAGTACACATGCAGATCTGTTATATGCTCCTGTAAAACTATCTTAATTGTCTTACCTGTAAGAGCTAAAAATAACTTACCTGGATTGCACGCAGTGGAGAAATAGCATAAAAAATAATCACGGCAGTAATATAATATTACACAGTCACAAGCCGCACAACTGCTTAATTACTCTAGCGGAGAAATCGTTTCTTAACAGAGTTATTTCCCTTCATCCGGGGTGTTTTTGCACACAACTACAACAAAATTCAAAATTGAGTTTAAATAAATTCGGGTTTGTTAGTGTCTGCATCTAATACAATCGGGATATGCTGAAATATTATGTTTTGGTTATATTTCTTTGAATACCTTGATTTGTATATTTTATCTGCGACACGCTGTACAGAAGGTGTGACAATATCAAAATATTTTCCAGCTGCATTTAACTGATTGAAATATTATTTCGTCGCCAGTCTCCGCGTTCACAGATTAAACAACTTTCGGAAATTTACTATATTTTCCAGTATCTCCACATGCAGAATTCTGACTCTGTATAATAGCACATAAATTACATAAAGAATTATCAAGTTTACTGCCATTGATGTGATCGATCACAAGTCCGTCTTTGATGAATCCAAGAAAATATTCGTTGACGAATTTATGAGATAAATATCTTTCTTTTCCAACACTAAATCTGAGATAGCTAGCATTATCAACAATACTGTTTTTTTTTAATCGACAGTTCCTGATTACATCATCACGAGACGCCTCATAATTTTTAATGATCGGATGCTTCACAAATTCATTTTGCTCTATTTATATAATAATATTATCTAAATTATTTTGTTGTTGGGGTGAAAATCTGACAAGACAGTGTTCTGCGTTTTTTTAATAGGAGATTCGACTCCATCAGTATTATTTTTTTTTAATCATAATATCGTTTCAGCTCTCTGCATTTTTACCACCGCATTGCACACACAGCTGCATTTCTCCTCTAACCCCAACACCACACTTCAAACACGGTTTTGGTCCTAGACTTCCTATATGAACACTTTGCATGTGACATCCACAGAATTCATTTACGCAAGCCCTGTTACAAGGAACTGAAGAACCAAACATAAGCCACTTAAACTTATTCTTTGCTTGAATCATTATATATATAATCAATCTTCAATTTAAATGTATGTTTGTCTTAATTATGATATGGAGGAATTTACGAGAGTATCTACAATTAAGCCCTTTAAAGCCAGATTCGATCTTGACAGAATAACCCCTCAATTACCAAGACGAGCTTTGGTTGATTTAACGAATATGGCTCTGATCAATCATATCAGTGAAACCAAGAGAGAATTTCGCAATGATGGTGCAGCTTATGTGTGGTCAACATTCAGAATTGTGCGCGACACCAAAGGTGTTGTCGATGCTACAATGAATGACAAGTGAGCAGTGACAAGTATTATCTTGACATTGCACAAAAATATATTTTTCGAAAAAAATTTATCGTAGCGACAGATGACGACACATGGATCATCCATGAAAAACATGATCCCGTTCGCGTGGGCCAAAATGGAAATATTGTCAAGTTAAATAAAAATTCAAAACCAGGAATACTGACTGGAATTGATAAACCTTATTATGAACGAGCATATCCTGTAACGGCAGTTGTTTATGTGATATATCCACTGAATGATATACCTAATGTCAATAAACTTCTACCGATGAAAATTTCTTGCCTGAATTGTGTTGCTGAGCGAGTTACAGAACATTTCACAAATGCGAAATGAGGAAACGGTTTAACGGATCTAAGACGTAAAAAAATAAATGAGTGGGCAGAAACAGTTAAAGATATTGGAGCATGTATCAAAGATGTTGCTGAACTGGAAAAAAAATTAAGATTTCCAATAAGAGTGAAGACATTAACCGGAGAAATGTTATACGAATCGAAAAATTACAAAAAAGGAGCTTCGATAGAGATTATTGATCATAATGCACATGCGTGGACTTCGGATATAACAATATTTCCACAAAATCGAACTGTTAAATTCTATAATGGTGATATGTTTGATTTTATCAGAATTATCAATAAGAGTGACCCTGTATCTGTGTGATTGTTTCAGAGTAGGATTTGACATCCCCCAACATCTCATTTAGATGTTTAATCTTCACTCTGTGCCCTCATATGCTCCCTCTAGTATGTATATTCATGTGTACCTTCAAAACATTACTGTAAGTAAATACTTTATCACATACTTCACACTTGAATGGCTTTTCTCCGGTATGTATCCTCATGTGCACTTTCAAGTATGCACTACATATAAACATTTTAGCACAAAGTTCACACTCAAACGGTTTTTCTCCAGTATGTATTTTCATATGCTTCTTAAAATTACTATTTTTGCCCAAAATTTTGTCACAAACTTCACATTTTAATGTTTTTTCTCCATAATGTATGCTCATGTGTAACTTTAAAATTGTGTTGGAACTAAAAATCAGTTTACAAACTTTACATTTGTAAGATTTTTCTCCACTGTGTATCCTCATATGCTCTCTTAAATGTGAAATCTGCCTAAACCATTATCACAAATGTCACATTTGAATGTCTTTTCTCCACTATGTATTTTCATGTGTACCTTCAAATTTGAACTCTGAGTAAACCATTTATCGCAAACTTCACATTTATATTTTTTTCTCCACTATGTGTCCTCGTGTGAACATTTAAATGCGAACTCTGGCTAAACCAGTCTTCACAAATATCACATTTGAATGGTTTATCGCCAGCATGTATCCTCATGTGGACCTTCAAGTTTTCGCTATATTTACACACTTTATGACAAACTCCACATTTATACGGCTTCTCTTCGGTATGTGTCCTCATGTGCACCTTCAAGTTTTCACTATACTTACACATTTTAGCGCAATATGCACATTTAAATATATTTTCTCCACTTTGTATCTTTCTCTGCATATTTGAAGTATTCCTTTAGAAATTTATCAAGACTGCTGAAACAATCGGACTGTATCACAGTGATGCTTCAGATAGACCATGGGTACATGCATGTTCTTATGCAACGTGACTCCATAAGCAGGTGTATATTTCAATCGAAATGTCATCGGCCTTTTCCATCGCATGCTAGAATTTTTTTTTTTTAAATATTTAAATAAACGTATGAAAATAACGGCTATTTTGAAGTGTTCTCAAGCCTGTAGTTATCTTTATCACATAGTAAAGTTTTCGTATAATATGTGCAGTTTCATATTTTTGATATTACAAGACGTTAAAATATCACTTTAGGTGATTCTGATTGGTCCAAATAAGGCCATGAAATTATTGTGCAGTATCCTCTTTACTGATTGGCTGCGATCGTGGGAAAAATTTTTTTAACCCCGCCTTCTGGAATATTTTGTTTTGAATGAACATTTTTGGCCGCCATTTTTTTATTCGACTCGCGAAAGGGAATTGGGGGATGTCACGTATTCCCCCCCCCCCCACCGCTTTGTTGGGGGTGGGTTGTAGTGGAATTTTGGTTATCGTTATCTAGCGGGTGATCGCCTTCGGTGTTATTGCCCAGATCGAGTAAATATTAATATAAAGTGTGAACTTATAGGTGGAATAGATAGAGATCTGAGCAGATATATAAAACAGAATGGCACCATTCCCTACGTGAAAAATAACAATTTTACCAATTACATTAATAACCGTGACAATGCATTACATTAGGAAGATACACTTCTTTTTTGAAATAAATCATTCACCGAATTTCAAACACAAATATATTTATATAAATAGCCGATGTGTTTTAAATAATAGAATTAGTTCATCATAGAATCGAGTGAACAATCGAAGTCATTGCCCTGGTACAACTTCTTAACCTGATTATTTCTGGTTCATTCCAAATTCACTGTGACTGTTCACCAACTGTTCTGGGACTGTTCGTCTTGGTCCTTTCCACTTTTCCCTTCTCCAAACTCTCTATTGTCTCGCCTCTTTCGGCCCTTGAACTTTGTGTTGGTAGGTGGATATGTAAGTACGTGATACGTAGATACTTCGATAGGTCGATACGTGGGTCCGTCCCGTAGAGCTATTTCACCTTCCAAAAATAAACAAAGAAGCAACCTAAATCTTCTGTCAGATATCCTACTGGGAATAGATCATTACTCCCCTCTCGTTATGTTAGATATAGTTCTGTCGGATTTCAAACAGATACCAAAGGCTATCTGGTCAAGCTAAACATGGCAGACCATAAACAAACCTAGTTTCATAAGATTAATGTACTTCCTAACGGCTATTTCTCCTGACTCGCATTAACATCCCCTGAGACATCAGTTCCGGTCTCGTCTCAATTACACAAATGAATGAATGAAATTCATTACATGGCTTAACTACGTTATTTCTAGCGAATACACACATTCAAGTCTCTAGCATATATGAAATCTCACTTCATGGTTTAACAACGTTAATTTCAGTCAATACGTACTCAAGACTTTATCATACATGAAATCATCTAAGGTCGATGAATTCACACGGATTCTCTTAACTCATATCAACTTAGGTAAGGTATGAAATTCTTAGCTACATATTTTCCTATAACAATCAAGACGACACATTCAAACAATTCGTCAAACTTATATAAAGAATATCATTGTACGGATTCATATAGATGAACTCACACAGTTGTATTCATATCAAGAAAATTGATCTACGAATCTAAACAAATAAATTCATGCAAATATAAGCAAATAAATCAAACAAATCGTTATATTGATATCAATGAATTACATGAGACTGGCGCAAAATACCTTGTGTTTTCAAGCTTCGCTCGCTTCTACCGCCAAAATCGTGTCCGTTGACTTTCCAGACATCCGATCCCTTGGATAATTATTTACGAGTGAATTTCTTCTAAATTCAAACTCGGAGTCTCCTACCTTTGTTTTCTCTTGCAGAAAAGTGTAGACTGACGAGACTTTTGTGATGGGACATATTAAAACCAAGGATTTCGTGTGGGAATCACGCCCCTTATCTAGCGTAACCAATCCGGATTAAATATATTTCCCGCCTTTTCTACTAGGTGCCAAATTTGTAGTCTGCGTGACCTCTGGATTCCCAAATAACTAATTCTGGAAAATTTCAAACTCTGACAATTCCGATACAAGATCAAACTGTCTGACAGTTAAATAAACGAATGTTTAATTAAGAATCGTTCTCTTGCATGACACAGACATTACATTCTGTGCAGTATGGTGATTTAAACACGGACTGGTCCCCATAAATCTAATTAATCTTTCACCTGCCCAAATTAATGTGCTCTTCATAGATCGACAGAAATTTGCACCCTTACAGGGGAAAATGGTCTCGTCTGTTCCAATATGGCAAACTTACCTCTACAGGGGTTTGTTATGTCAAGTATAACATATCATAACATGAAAAATGGCAAAACCCCCAAGACAAGAACAATAACAAGAAGTAAAACTACAGTTGATAGCGGGGGTAGGGGTGGAGGGTCAGTATATCTGTAGACTGGAATCCACTCTATATACAAGCCTGGTTTAGATGTAAACTTACGCAAGTAAATAAACTCATCTTTGTTCACAGAAAAATGTAGACATAAACCGGTCTCCCCAACTGACAGAACTTTATCCAACCACAGCTTATTTACACGGTAAATATGCGATGCAAGTCCGACTCAAAAAGAGTTTTGTTTACGTCTTCTGTACAGTGTAATGTTCCAAATCAAATACTGCAAATATCCGGTCACAGTAAATATGTTTATTTTTGCATCCAGTATCTTCTTTTCACAAAAATATCGCAACAATGTAACGTTTAGTTGTGATGTGGAATTTCAAGGTAAACACTGGAACTGTTTTGTGTATGCAAACTCAAACCGCTACTGTGCACCATATCAAACAATGTGACATCACACGCTTTGGACATTTTGTGTCGACAAATGATTTTGTCTTTATAAAATGTTCTGTTTATTTGGATAGACGCTTATTCTTTGATTTATATTTAGCAAAAATGTATAATCTACTTTTACTATTTCAACTTTTTGGGGACTATTTTTCTTATGCACAACAAATGAAAGGTATGGCGTCTGTCAGAATGAACGAAATTGTTCATTCTTCTTTCTATCTAAATAATTTCTAATGAAATAAAAACTATGTGATAAAAACAATCTCAAATGGGATATGATTTAATATTAAATTTATGAAACTCGCTAAATAATGTCCAGCTTTTGCTCGCCAAGGTTAGCAACAGCTGGACATTATTCAATTCGTTTCATAAATTAAGTATTAAATAATTACCCATTTGAGATCCTCTATTTACGGCATATTACCTTCTCAACGTCACAATGACTAGCTGACGTGTCGTTCCTAACAGCCATTGTTGCAGACAATTGAAACCGGACGATTTCTGCGTTTTATTTTTTCCATTATAAAGTTGCAGGAATATCATTAAAAACTAAAAGTGCAGATATTTCATTGATTGTTCAAACGGCATCGGGTGTTATTTTCAAAACCCATCTCATCTTCATCTTCCAATTAAGTGCTTGGCCTATACACAGGCATGGTCGCACTGAGGTGAACTATGTACATATGTAAAGAAAGGCTCTTTGTACAAGATATAAACAGGATAAATAACACACAGTGTGCATGCTAAGACATCGGACATGCAGGACCGATGTGGACCTTAAAGTTATCAACGGAAGGCGCTGTAATGGCTGTCACTGGCAAGCAGTTCCAAAGACGAAAGCCTGTTTGGAAGAAGGAGTTTATTTGCGTCCACGGAATAGTATGGTACCCTTTATCTGTTGGCATGTCCTCCGGTTGATGCTTTTACGTATCTCAACCAGTTGGTTAATGATTCGGTACATCATGATGACCGTGTTCTGTTGACGTCGGGTTCTCAGGATTCCCATTTAAAGGTCCTTCAGCACGGTGTTGACGCTACTGGTTGGTCGGTAGTCGCTGTGACAAAATCTTGCTGCCCGCTTTTGGACTATTTCTAGTTTGGCTGCATTGGTTTTGGATTGTGGGTTCCATACTGTAGCAGCGTATTCGAGCTGCGGGCGTACAAGCGTCTTGTAGCAGCAAGAGTTGATGTGTTTTGGGCAGTATGACTGGTTTCTTTGCAGAAAGATGTCGTCTGATTAGCTTTTCTGGTTACGGAGTCTATGTGAGAGTTCCAAGATAGCTTTCTGTCCAAGATGACACGAAGGTACTTGGCTCTGTTGGTCTCGTTCAATATTTGATCGTGGATAGAATAGGAGGTGTTAATGACCTTTCGCTTGTTGGTTATGCGTATGTGTTCTCACTTGGACGGGTTAAAAATCCATTTGCCATTTTCTATCCCACTTTCGTACCTTGCTGAGGTCTTCTTGTAGTAACACTGCATCTAGTTGGGAATTAATCACTATAAAGCAGACAATTGTCAGCGAAGAGTCTAACTGTGGAGGAAACACTTGATGGCAGGTCGTTGATATATAATAGGAAGAGGAGAGGCCCCAGTACTGTTCCCTGTGGGACACATGAGGTCACTGGGGAGTTTGATGATACAAACCCGTCAAGCACGACCTGATGGTTTCTGTCTGCTAGGAAGCTCTGTATCCATGCAAGCGTTCGGTCTCTGACGCCATAGTGTTGGAGCTTAGTTGCAAGGCGTTGACGCGGTACTTTATCGAACGCTTTGCTGAAGTCCAGCAAGATTGCATCATCTGTTGTTTATTGTTTAATCAGAGTGCAAGGTCGTGAGAAGTAGTAATTAGCTGGGTCTCACAGGATCTTTTCTTTCTGAAGCCATGTTGTTGGTCACAAAAGATTTTTCTTTTTTGTTTTGCTCCAAATGCTTCATCAAGTGGCTGTGGACAATATGTTCCATGACTTTGCAACAAACTGACGTCAAGGACACTGGTCTATAGTTGGTGGTGTTACTCTTGTCCCCCTTCTTGAATAATGGAATGGCGTATGCTCCCTTCCAGTCTTTTGGATCTTGACCCTGATCATGTGATGCTTGAGAGATTAAGGTGAGACCTGGTGTAGTTCCTGGCGCCGTTTCCTTCAAGAGACGAGATTTGGTCTTGACCGCTTGCTTTATGTGGGTTCAGATTTTCTAGGAGTTTCCTCACACCGTTTGCTTGAATAAAGAGTGGAGGAGCAGTTGGAGAAGCAGTTGATCGCATCTGAGGAAGGTTGTCACTGTTTAAGTTAGTGAAGACCGAAGAGAACTGGTTGTTGAGGATCTCAGCTTTGTCTTTCGTGTCAGAGTAGGTAATACCATCTTTCCTCGATGGAGCCACACCAGAGCTGTCACGCTTCATACTTTTGATGTAGGTGTAGCGCTTCTTGATCTTAGTGCTCGGCTCGCTAACCATATCGTGGATGTAATTGTTGCGTGCATCCCTGCATGCTGACTGAGTGTTCTTCTGAATTTGCTTGTATCTCTTCCAGTCTGTTTGCAGTCCGGTTGAGCATCCTTTCTTGAAGGCTTTATGCTTCCGTTTCGTCAGGTGACGTATAGATCGGTTACACTATGGCTGATTAAAGCGTGTAGATGTATGTTTAGAGGGTACAAAGGTGTTGATGGTTTCTATGCATTTGTGTTTGAAGATGGACTATAGAGTGCTCACTGGTGTTAATGAGCTATATTCTAGGACAAAGCCAACTGAAAAATGGTTAGGGTCTGCTGCCATGGATTGAGTGTCTGCCCTTTTCTATAGATAAATGAGTCTGACGCATTTGTTTGCGCCTAGCAGGTAATATGCAGGTGTCAGCAATGACAATATCATGATCACTGAGACATGGGAGTAGGACGCATTTATCTACGAATGAAGGTCTGTTGGTGCAAAATATATTGAGAGTGTTTTCTAGCCTGGTAGGAAAGTCCACTGTTTGTACGCAGACTATTTCGTTGATTGTATTTATGATGCTCTGTTCTTCTCACATCTATGAAGAGTATGTCGATGTAGCAGTAAAACCTTGTATATCTGCTGACTTAGTGATCTGTAATTAAATCGTTGTTGTAATAATAATAATAAGTGATTCTGCGTTTACTATAGAATCTCATACAGCGAAATCTGCTCGAAAACTACTTGATGCTATTAAGAAGTATCTTCCAGTCCGCGATTCTATCAAACAACAGTTACATCAACACCAGGATGCTCATGTGGAATTTGCAGATGGTACAGAACAGTTATTTAAACCAGTCACAAAAGCCACTAAAGATCTTCTTCCGTCGTTGGAACAAACAGCTAAATCAACCGAAAAAATAGCAAAACGAACTAAAACAACCAAAAAGATTATCCGAGAACTTCCAGCTGAAATAGCTGCTGCTCAGCCATCATTACAGCAAGAAATAGAGGATGCAAAAGTGCGTATCGATCAAGCTCATGATGAAATTGCTGAAGTGATGGATCTTGTTGCATGAAAACCAAAATCTGATTAAAAACACCTTCCCAATTTACCGAAGAAGGTTTTATAAAACTTCAACAACAAAAAATCCTATAGCGACTGCTGCAGCAGGATATTCTATGCGAGATCCTTTTTTGAACCCAGAAACTGATGATGTTCAAGAATCAAAATGAATTCCTTTGGTGTTTCGAAAATACTGTGGTATAATAAAAAAGAGATATAAGCCTTTATTTGGAGAATTTAAGAAACGAGTGGTGGGAGCTAGATAAAATCCATTACTTGGAGATATATTACGGCCCAATAGATCACAATTTTGACCGCCTCGTGTAGAGGAAGAAGAGGCAATCGGAAGTGGTCTTGCCACTCGCGATCGACGTCATAGGAAAAAAAAGGTGGTAATGTGATCTCTGAATCGCCGGTGATTCAGGATAAACTTTGTATAAATAACATCCTCGCTGATGTTGATCGACTAGAAATTTTAATTGGTGGAAAACGAACCGTCAATAATTCCCACAAAATCATCAATGAAGCAGATGCTATTTGCCAGAGTTTATTTACCTGTGGCGTCATGGACAGCAGCGTTTATCGGCCGCAGATCATTGATATTACCGACGATCACTGCAGTAAATGATCAATTAGATCAGCGATAACAAAATAACACGATTATACTTAATGCCCAAAGTAGACTTGAAAGCGTCAGGGTGATAAATTCACGATTACCGATTTGTAAAATGATCTACGGAGATGGACGATGTTATTCAGGGTTTATTTAGAAGGAGAGCCCCAAAAGCTATCCCGATTGCAAATCAGTTAGGCATGAAAGCCATCGAAGTTGTTCGTGAAAAGGCTATTAGCACTGTTGGTAATATTGCTGTTAAAGCAATCTCGGCGATCAAAGACAGACTCGCACGATTAGTACGACGAAAACCACATTCAGCGCAAGCATTCCAGAAAAACTGCCCAGCACCGATGTAAGCATTCCAGTAAACTGCCCAACAGCGAAGCGATGCCAGCAAGTGTCAGCACAATAATAAATCAAGTTGCAAATGAGCGGCTGAAAAAATTAGCTGGAGTGCAATAAACCGACAAAACAATCCGGAGATGAGATTAAAAAAAAACATAAGCGCAAAGCTAATAGCGTGTAGTGGTCTGGCCCGTAGTCGTCGTCGTCGGTAATCAACCACTTATTGATCAATGTTGGAACGTCGTTTTAGACAGCAGCGAATGTAATAATAATGTTCAAACGTGTATCTGATACAGCATTTGACATGGACGCACCAGTACTCAAGGATGAGTCTATGCGCGATTATCAATATTATTCTTATGAAACACGAGAACAAGACCAACGTGGACGAATCGAATTACAAGTCCAAGTTACATCAAGGTATTTCTTGCCCGCCGAGGCATTTATTGTAGCTCATGGTAAACTTATGAAAAATGATGATACCGCATATTCAGCAAATGAACGATGTGGATTCGTTAACAACTGTATTATGGAGTTGTTTAACAGTGCCAGATATATCATTGATGGTAGAGAAATCGAAGTGTGCCTCGATAACATTGATGCTGCTACAACGATTATCTGTCTTGCGAGATACTCCGATGACTATTCCGCGATCCGTCCATGATGTTCTCGAAGGACATTATTGATCACCCTGAAGATAGGCAGCATCTCATGGTACAATTAACACAGGCTAGCGCCGTTTATCCTCAGCCAGCTGGAATGATACCTCAACCAACCACTGCTTTGCTACACAAGAGAGCGTCAATCCAGAATTCAACTTAGGGTTCGCAGCATGACGAACTCAGGTTAACGCAGATGGTGGATTTTCATGTGTGATATGAAATGCATATGTAATCAAATTGTTTATTAAATTGTAATGATAATTTTATCAACTGGATTTGATATTTTTTTTAGAAATTCAATTCAGTTCTGTTTGCCTTTTTTAATTCTTGGATAATTTTGGATTTGATTAGTAAACCGTAAGTCCTTTTCTCTTATTTTCACCCTGTTTTTCTAGGGAAATAAATTATTTTGTTAAAGTTTACAAAGCTTCTTGTCTTCACTCTTTTCTTGTTACTTTTCTACGTTCCTAGACACGTAACAAGAAAATTGGGCGCTCGTCCTTGGGATATATGAATTTTGGCTAACATATTTCAGCAAATTGCTTTTTGAAATTTAAAATCCTCTAGTTTTCAGAAGTTTTTAAATCCCAAGTATTATTTCACATTTTGTTTAAAATCTTTATTGAAATCAACAGGCTTTTTTACAATATCATCAAAAGGAGATATTTGTTTTTTAATTTTACCTAGGAGTGGTTGAAAATTTTGAAAATGGAAGTACACCTAAATAAGTTGGAATTAGAGATAAGACAGGTTCAGTTTTAGATAGAAAAGATACAAATGGAAAGAGAAAGGGAAGTAAGACAGATGCAAATGCAAAGAGAAAAGGAAGAAAGGGATTTTCAAATTCGGTTAAAAGAAATAGAGTCGGCAAAAGGAAAAACACTCCCCTACTTTTGATGTTTTAAGAAGTATTAAGTCAGTATCCCCTTTTCTGGGAAAAGAAGTAGACAAATATTTTCTTCGTTTTGAAAAAGTTGCTGAAACTTTGAATTGGCCATGGGAGTATTGGACTCTATTATTACATTGTGTACTTACTTGTAATGCTAATGATATTTATTTTTCACTGTCACTAGAGCAGAGTGCTGACTATGATGTGGTTAAGGACTATATCTTAAAGGGTTATGCGTTAGTCCCTGAGGACTATCGGCAAAAATTCAGGAACTATAAAAAAAGCAGGACAGACCTATGTCGAATTTGCATGGGAAAACCACAACAATTTGATAGGTGGTGCTCTCCTAGAAAGGTAAATAAAGATTATGAAAGTCTCAAACAATTGGTATTATTTGAAGAATTCAAGAACTGTGTCCATAGTAACATTAAGACCTATCTTGACGAGCATAAGATCGAACCTTTGGAAAATGCTGCTCATGCTGCTGACGAGTATTTCTTAACTCATAAAGTTCCTTTTGTAGGCAAGTTTTCCACTCAGCAGTCTTCTGGTAAGAAGGTATTTCAGTCTAATACGAGCCCTTCTAACTCTCAATCTGGCGCAACTTTTAGAAATCAAGCTTCTGATCAGCTTGATCAAAACTCTTGTCTCTTCCTACGTGTACCTATTGCAGGAAGAAAGGACACGCTATTTCTCATTGCTTCAAATTGAAAAATAAGCATCAGAATCAAGACAGACCTATCCCAAATACTTTTATTTCTAAGAGGTCAAGGTCACGGTCATGTATTGAAAGCAATACATTTGCTGGGTCTAACAAACCCCAGTCTGATTTTATTATGGAGAATTTTGAACCATTCATGTCGAAGGGTTCTATATCATTCTTGAGTGATTTGGCCAATCCTATCCCTACTAAAATTTTAAGGGACACAGGAGCTTCTCAGAGTCTTTTATTATCAGGTACTTTGCCTTTTTCTGAGAAAACTTCTTCTAATTAGAGTGTTCTCATTCAGGGAGTAGAGTGCGGCTTTGTTAATGTTCCTCTCCATTGTGTAAATTTGTCATCAGACTTAGTGTCTACTTTACCCGTTCAGGGCATTCATTTATTACTAGGCAACGACCTAGGTGGAGATAAGGTTGTGGTCAATCCACTTGCAACTCACAAGCTTTGTTTGGATCAGAAAGTCGATTCTATTGAAAAAGAATTCCCTGATTTATATCCAGCTTCTGCAGTTACTAGAGCTATGGCAAAGAAAGCTCGTGCGAATGATGTTGATAAGGAAAGTATTCCTTTAGTGACAAACGACAATCACTTATCGTCGAACAGGAGAAACATCCTGAGATCTCCTGTTTGTTTCAGAGGGCCATTAGTGAAACTGAAGTCTCTGAAGTACCTGTCTGTTATTTCATTAAAAATGGAATTTTTATGAGAAAATAGAGATCTCCCGAGGTACCTTCTGGTGACGAGTGGTCAGTGAACTATCAAATTGTAGTTCCAAAATCTTACAGACAGGAAATTCTTAGTCTGGCCCATGAAACTCCCTTGGCTGCTCCTTTAGGGATTAATAAGACTTACCACAAGATCTTGAATCAATTTTATAGGCCAAAATCAAAAGTGATGTTTGTAAATAATGCAGATCTTCTCATACTTGTCAAATGGTAGGAAAACCCAATCAGAAGATACCTAAGGCTCCACAGCAACCTATTCCTGCATTTGACGAACCATTTAGCAGAATAATGGTAGATTGTGTTGGTCCCTTACCTAAGACCAAGTCAGGTAACCAATACTTGTTGACCATTATGTGTGCGTCAACAAGATTCCCAGAGGCAACTCCTTTGAGGAATATGAAAACTAAAACAATAGCAAAAGCTTTGATAAAGCTTTTACTCAATTTGGCCTTCCCAAATCTGTCCAATCAGATCGAGGGTCAAATTTTATGTCAGGACTTTTCCAGCAAGTTATGCATCAATTAGGCATTCAACAATTCAAATCTTCTGCCTATCACCCTGAGAGCCAATGGGCTTTAGAAAGATTGCATCAGACTTTGAAAAATATGATTCGATCATATTGTTTTGATTCGGGTAAAGATTGGGATGAAGGCATTTATTTACTAGTGTTTGCTGTTCGAGAATCAGTTCAAGAATCTTTAGGATTCAGCCCCTTTGAACTAGTTTTTGGACACACTGTGCGCGGACAATTGAAGTTGTTGAAAGAGAAACTTCTTTCTAATGAAGATATTGAACTTAATCTTCTAGATTATGTTTCCAATTTTAAGCATTAGTTGTCAAAGACTTGTGAGGTTGCAGGAGCGAATATGCACTCTACTCAATCAAAAATGAAATTAAGGTACGATAAAAACTCAAAGGAAAGGAGTTTTCAAGCTGGTGATAGAGTTCTGGCTCTCTTGCCCATTCCACAAAATCCTCTTCAGGCCTAGAATTATGGTCCGTACACGGCTGAAAAGAAAGTAAATGATTTAAATTACACCATAAATACTCCCGGGAGGCGAAAACAAAAACAACTTTGCCACAGAAACATGTTAAAAGAGTATATTGAGGGAGATAGCCAGGTAAATCATGCAATTAATTTAGTAGTACCTGTCCCATTGACTGAGGATTTAAGTGAAGGAATGACATCGTACACTATTGATTTTGGAGTGACAAATCTTCGGAATTCAGAAATTATGAATAATCTGGATTTCACATTTGCAACAAGAAGAATGGAATGAACTTAAACTGCTATTATTTGAATATAAGCAATTGTTTCCAGATGTTCCTACGAGAACAAACAAAATTTTCCATGACGGTGAAATTGTAAATTTCATGCCTGTGAAACAACACCCATACAGGATGAACCCTCTCAAACAGGAATACTTGAAAAAAGAAATTCAGTATTTGCTGGAGAATGATTTCATAGAGCCCAGTAAAAGTGACTGGGGTTCACTATGTATACTTTTGCTCCGAAACTGGATAAAACTTTCCGTATGTGCACTGATTATAGGAAGGTGAACAGTGTGACTAAGACAGATTCATTTCCATTACCAAGAATCGATGACTGCACTGATAAAATTTGAAATGTGAAGCATGTCACCAAATTTGACCTTCTGAAAGGATTTTGGCAAATTCCGCTAACGGAAAGGGCAAAGGAAATTTCGGCATTCGTGACTCCTGATGGACTTTATCAATATAAAGTGATGCCGTTTGGGATGAAGGGTTCGCCAAGTACCTTTCAACGTTTGATGAATATGATTACCTCTGGTCTAGATAATTGTGATGCTTACATCGATGATGTCATCATCTACAACGACACCTGGAAAGAACATCTAGCAACAATTCGGAAATTCTTTGACAGATTCACTGATGCAAGTTTGACAATCAATTTATCCAAAAGTGAGTTCTGCCGTGCTTGTGTAACATTTCTAGGACATATCGTGGGATATGCACAAGTTTAAACCTATAGATGCTAAGGTCAAAGCTATTTCTGAATTCTCTGTGCCTGTCAGTAAAAACCAACTGATGGAAGTTTTAGGTATGGCTGGATACTATCGGAAATTTTGTTCCATTTTCTTTTCCATAACTGCTGAACCCCTGACAAATTTATTGAGCAAGAAAAACAAGTTTCTTTGGACTGAAAAATGTCAGGAGGCTTTTGAGAAGTTAAAGGCCATACTTAAGAGTGCACCTTTTCTTACAGCTCCAAATTTCAGTCAATCATTTGACTTGTCTATTGATGCAAGTGATGTTGGGGTTGGAGCAGTATTGATTCAAGAAGACAGAAATGGTGTTGATCATCCAGTATGCTATTTTTTTAAGAAATTAAAGAAGCACCAAAGAAATTATTCAACAATCGAGAAGGAATGTTTGGCTTTGATACTGGCATTACAAGAGTTTGAAGTTTACATTAGTTCAGCTCCTTCTCCGATTATTGTGTTTAGTAATCACAACCCCCTTCCTCTCATCGACAAGATGAAAAACAAAACTCAGAGATTATTAACGTAGAGTTTGTTGTCACAGGAATATAATATTGACATCAGGCACATCAAGGGAAAAGACAATTTCATAGCAGACGCACGTTCCCGTGTATAGAAATATTATTTCATGTACACTTTGTATAATTCATAAGAGTTCTTATGTAATTATTTTACCTCATATAATTAATGTATGATAAAAAGAAAGCTTTAATATATAAATCTTTTTTTTTCATTTATGGGGGAAGTGTTATGTTTATGTAATTAAATTGTTTGTTTGTTTGTTTTAATTTAATTTTGATTTTATTCCATTATATATTATTGTTATGATAATTTTGTCTACTGGATTTGATATTTATTTAGAAATTCAATTCAGTTCTGTTTGACTTGATAAACAGCCAGTAGTTTGAAACATTGTATCTAATTGCTGACCTCGATTCAGAAATCAGAGCTGTGGTAAAGAACTTTTGTTATTTTATTTTTTTCCCAGAGTAAAAACCATTGATTTTAGCTAAGGCCATACAAGAGTATATGATATTAGGTATGTAAATGTTTGCTGCTTTGTACTGGGAGAATGATCACGTAACCCTCATACGGGAATCTGTTTTGCGTTTAGATAGTCTTATAACTCAATGATGTAAGAATAAATAACCAGTTGTGTTTTAAACCTTTGAAGCTCAAAGGTGTTCTGTTGTGACCAGTTTGAGTTAAATTTTTCAATTTTTTGAAATTAGTAATTTATTTACCCTGGAAAATACTAGTGCTCATCAGAGTTCTTGGACAAAGGCATTTATCAAAATTTATTTAGAAATTCTAAACTGGAATATAATTTTTTGTGATTCAACAAAGAACTTTTGACACGACAACACTGTGAAGGTTACGGCATACGTGATCGCCTTCCATCTTCGAATTCCATCAGGATTCAAAGTGTGATTAATTTAGGACTTTTTATTGATAGGACTACAATTTTTTTAAATTCTTGGATTAATTTTTGGATTTGATTTGTAAACCGTAAGTCCTTTTTCTTATATTTACCTTGTTTTTCTAGGGAAATAAATTATTTTGTTAAAGTTTACAAAACTTGATGTCTTCACTCTTTTCTTGTTACTTTTGTACGAGCCTAGACACGTAAGAGATACCTCTGTTACATATCTTCGGATTCTGTAGACACTGCTGGTATACTAAATATTATCGCGAAAAAAATATATACATGTACCAGTAAAAAAATTGTACGAGCACTCAGAAATAATTTATGCTGCGACATATGCGTGCATAAATATATCATCGATACTCTCAGCGGGGTTAAACGATGGTGAAATATCGGACAATGAATTTGATGCAATTAGGATATTTATTATCAATATCACAAGAACGCCAACACACCGTTGCCATGTTGTCAGCGCCACATTTAGAATCCGCCTTATAGATAATAATAACCTCAAAATAACCACAGGACTGGAACAGATCATCGCTAGCACAACACCGCCAACCACCACAATGATATCAGGAACGTTAACACAGCCAGAATTCGATACTGGTTTGCCAGTTCCGATTAAAGCGCCGAATGGTCGGTCACTTGAGATCGCACTGGCACAATTACGACTTTATTATATGAACGTTTTAAGATCAATGACAAAGACCACTTGGATAAGTTTAAGCTACCGGGGCTTGATTCTGATAAGATGAAGCAGACTATCAATGTTATAGCTGACGAATACATTCCGAAAGATTGTTGCATTATGGGAGAAAAGAAAAGACTCTCCAGATATTCTCCAACATGACAACGATCCAACAGGTGGTGGTCGTCATGTGTCGTCGGGTATTGTCAATATCACATCGACGATTTCTTAAAATCTAGTGTGTGACGCAGTCGACGGTAGCTATGGGCAAGCATTAGAAGGGCAGGTCCAGTAAGGATATGTTCTTTACAGCTTTCCTCCAGATGTCTCGCCAGATCATATGATTATGTCGGTTCCAACTAATCCTGTTTATTTACGATGGCATAATCCATTGCTATCACCATAACGTTTTCGTCTAACTGACCATGACGGTAGTTTATTGACTGTTAGTTTGTATGTGCGTGACAGGCCATGAAACGGCCCACCATGATGAAAAAAATAAACAAAAAAAAAACCGCATATCGACAACAAAACAAAAATATTTTTGGGGTCCTTAATTTTTTTGTCGTTAACATTTTTTTCTCGTTAATTTTTTGTTGTTGTTTGGTCTATTCCTCCTTAATTGATTCCAGTGCAAGTTTTTTTTTAGCTGTCTCGCACGTGTACTTACAGCCGCTCGAGTTTCATATTGTCGAGACAAATCTGATCGTATTTTCTCAATGGCACTTGCCAATATAACAAATTAAGTTATATCATGTTGTTCGTGTAAATCCGCCAAAGACAATTTCATTTCGCGTTGGAGTAATTTGATAAATCTGTATTCAACCGCGAGTGTACATCTGCCCTCTTCACGTCGCTGCTGTATCATCTCAAAATCATGGTTGATTTTTTCAACATCGAGTTGAACCGCGAGACCATCTTGCTGAAATTGTTTGATCATAGAGATAATCTTGTTAATGTTTATAATGGATCGAATGAAATTTAGTAACACTGGATGATGCTTGACCGGTGCTTGCTCACGTGTCGATGAAAAGTCAATCACGTTCATATTGTACAAATAGAATATTATTTATAATCATGAGTTTATATTGTGTTCGATGCAAGACAGTCACTGGTTCAGAATTTCTGAAAGCAACTACGTTGGAAAATATCATGCATGCACCTACAGGTTAATGGGTAAAATGCGGTACACATAAATATAAGTTTGTGAGTATTCCTGTTGCAAAAATAGGTGGCGATATGATGTTACGTATAAAAGTCCAGATCTAAAACAACGACATATCGCGGATGTGAAGTCAATTTCACGCCGAATTCGATAAAGAATAAAAACATACGAGAATCACTCGCGGATTGGTTGATAAGATCGACGATGAAAGGTAAAATAGTGCTGGGAGCATAGCTCCCCGAGCTGGCAATTGAACGCCAACAATTACATAATGGAGTCGATTTGTTATAGTCCAAGAGAATATTGGAGAGATACAGCAGCAATTATAAAACTTGCCGATGCACCAGGTGTCACACGAGCTGTAGGCGCAGATTGGTTGTCATGACAGGCCATATGGCAAACGTACATTCCACGTCTCAAAACGATTTAACCTAGACGGTTTGTTGTCAGCACGCCCAACGAAGTTCATCAGGCAGATATCTTCTTTTTACCACATGACGTACATAAACGACGCACATACATATACGCGTCGATTGTCGTAGACGTTGCAAGTAGATACAAAAAGGCAGAACCGTTATCGTCTAAAACAGCAACTGAAGTCTCAGCAGCGATTGAACGAATTTATTCTCGAGGACCCAGGCCGTCTAGCGGCCTGCGTTGGCCACAATTGCTATAGGTTGATCCTGGCAAAGAATTTCTCGGTGCAGTAACGACGAATATGCAACAACATAACGTAAAAATCAGTCGTGGACACACAGCAATGCATCGCGATCAATCAGTCTTTGAATGCTTTAATCAAACATTTGCACAGCGACTCTATGGACATCAATATGCCCAAGAATTACTGAGCGGAACGCTGTGTGTTCAGGACAGATCTCGTGAATGGGTTGCGAGACTACCTTATGTGGTGGGCGTGTTAAACAACGAGCTCACGAGTGGAATTAACATCAAACCTGTCGAGCAATTGCGAAAAAAACCCACATACCACGACGAAAATCACCAGAACTGCTTCAACAACCAGTGTTGGGTAGTAAAGTAACAGTGAGATATTTATATGAACCAAGTGAACTTGAGGGAGGTGCAGCAAGAGCAACTGATCCCATGTGGAGTGTAACAACACATACAATTTTCAGCGTGGTAAGATCTACTTGCAGCCACCAACCTACAGACTAGATTCAACAGCTCCTCAATATGGATTTGTCCGTTAACAATTACAAATAATTCCTGAAAACACCCAGTTACCACTAGATTGGATACGCGCCTACAAAAAAACGCTAAAAAGGGTCACACGCTCTGAGGAACGAAGCTCCTCCACGTCTGTTACATTCAAGACATGTCAGAGAGACGTTTTCGCGTGTGTGGCCGAGACTACTATCGATTCTGTCCACAGTAAATTGTCTTACGTCATTAGGAAAATATTGCCACAACATTATTGTGTTACAGCAGGTGTAGCGATTATTTTGTGATTGTTTCAGCGTCATGACAAATTCCACATCCAGATAAAACTGGCGCTGTTTTGTTGTTGTCATCTCGCGCATAACCAGCTAAATTTGTCTCCACTGCGTGAACAATTCCGGGTGACGCTGTTGTTTGTGACGGCAGCGGTGGCAGAACCACTGCTGCTGACGTTGGCAACTCATAGACAATCTTGCGTAACTAAGACATTTATGTTATTCTAGACACAGCCAGATAAACTAAATTTGACCATCCGATGCGATCATCGACAATCCAGATATTGGTATTTGATATTGTTAATCCCTGAGAGAGATGGACTGTTACAGCATATCCCAGAGTTCAGCACGATGGGTCGGGTCGTGAAACGACTGGTGTTTCCGACGCCGATAACGCCTGTTGTACAGCCTTTACTGGAACCTCGACGATATCATTAAGAACAAGTTTTCGTTTTGTCTCCTTTCCTGGAATATCAACAAGTATAATCTGATTTTTTTTGTCATTTATATACCATAGTAAATTCTTTAATACAAAAAGATATTTCTTCGTCCAAGCTGTGCTTGTTTGTATTAGATCTTTAAATTTATTGGCAAGCAATTAAGATCAATTTTATATATTTTTAAACTCCTGGTACATGGTTTTATTTAATTTTTAATTTTTATTCATGGCTCTAAGTTCTACAGATTATTTTTAGTTAGAATTTGCCTACGTGACAAGGATCTGATAAGAGCGTAAAATTTAATAGATCTATAAATAGATGCTTACACAAGTGTTTACAGTTAATAATAATAATAATAATAATATTAATAATAATAATAATAATAATAATAATAATAATTATTATTATAATAATAATCTTAATAATAAGACTTAATGACGACTTTGGGTTAATTTCTCATTGGCTGATGCGGTTTGGTCGGTTCTAGAAGAATTCAATAACTTTCAATTGGTTGGGCTAGGCCATGAATTGGCAACTTAGAGATAAGATTTGTCACTTGGGGGTATGTTGTGAAATATAGTCGTAATAGAAGGTGTATATAAGGAGAGAGTTGAGCAATCAGATTCATTGATATTGTTGGAGTCATTCTCATTTCATGTATTCCTGTTTTAAGTCTGCAGACGTGTACTTCGATATTATCTGAGAGGAAAAACATTTGTTTGGACTGTTCAGTGAAATGGAAAGTGCTCAATATTTGGACTATAATGATCATCCTGGAATTATTATGAATTATTCAGTGGAGTTCTGGACAACGCCATCTTGACGTCAAGATTCTTGGCGGTCCAGTACATTTTCAGTATTGATATTTATATGGAACTTTTCATTTTTAAGGGACTTTCATAGAACTTTATCAGGATCTTTTGGATTCACTTCATAATAATTTTCAAAGTCATAAATAAACATGTTAACTCACATCTTTATTTATGACTTTGATAATTAAATTATTTGTTAAGTTTCACAAAGCCTGTTGGTGTTGCTTCTTTCTGTTACTTAGTTTATGACCAGAGATTCATAATAACTCATATCTGAACCGATCACTCTTTGCGGAGAAGACATCAGAGGACACCAAGAGGCGACGACGACGACTTGCAATGTCGCTTCATACGCTAAACGAAGTGTTAGCACAAGTGCATTCTAGTGATTTCGAAGATGCCCTGAGTGAGCCTTAATCAATAACCTCAATATCTGCTACAATATAAAAAGAGAGTAAAGTTCCACCAAAAATTAAAGGTGCTCAGTAACTACCGAAGATTATTTTCGCATTGGAGGTATGCAAAAATTGACTTCCAGAACACTTAGAACCATAGCGTACACATACACCTTAAAGAATTCAAGTATGATGTGATACACGAGAATGCCTCAAGCTTCATTATAGATTTGTGGGATTCCTTGTTATGGACAATGAAACGACAATGCCAAGCTAAACAGAACGATCATTTTAGAATCTCCATCCATCATGACAGTTTCCAATCACTTATTTTGGATCGAGTTTCGTATACCGTCAGAACTGACACCATTAATAACCACTGACAAAATTAAATACATTAACAATTCAACGCCGATTTGAACCTGACCAACGGAAAAGCCAGTCTTCACATGGCCGAAGTTTTAACCTCCAGATATCGGGAGACGCAAGGTTTTAATGGTGGGCGAAATCGCACAATCCAAACGCATTATCGTCCAAAATTAACAACTCACAAGATCAAATTACTTAAGCTGTACTATCGTCGTTCGGCGAACAGTGGCGTCACTAGGGTTGGTGTCACCCAGTGCGGTAACTCATGGTGTCACCCCCATGGACCTCCTTTCTGCACAAAATTCAAACATTTTATAGACAGTCATGTGCGGTAACTCATGGTGTCACCACATGGACCCCCTTCCTACACAAAAATTCACAAATTTTATAGAGAGTCATTTTGGCGTCACCCCCTCTGATGGTGTCACCCGGTGCGGTCCGTACACCCCGCACACCCTAGTGACGATAATGGGGGCGAACACAATCTTTCACGTAATCTGCGTCAATATGGCTTTCCATAGGAGACACTACGCATATTCCCGCAAGACTCACTACCCACTGTAATAACATGTAGCATGGTAGTTGTTTTCTTCCTCATCCATCTGGGATAGTGCTGTTTTCCCGTGCCTGGGGTCCTAAATATCAAATCGAGGACGAAATATTATACGATCCTGACCTGTAGGTGGTTTCTAGGAGCGTGACGCATGTACATGCGCCGGTGTATACCGCATGTTCGACCGACACGTGCTCATTTAGAAGGTAAGTTAGTAGAACATAATTGTCGGATTAAGCAAAGCGGTGATGGTATGGCCATGAGTCCTTCGCTCCAACAGCGACGCGTAATACTGCATCGGCGACTTCTTGAACTACTATGACACAGAAAGAATGCATATCCACGAACTTTTGCTCAACCTCGACTTATAAGTGCAGGATGAAATTTCATTTAAAGTCAGATTTGTTAACATTTTCGATGAGCCGTTGAATTGGGGTGATGGTTTGGGTGACTAGCTGTTCAACCTCACCAATGTGGAGGGCAACGGTGGCAGTGTTTCTAAAATAGTTTGTAACCTTTATGTTGCCTCTCTATCAAGGACGTCCTTGCGCACCTGGTGAAATTATGTCTACATGTGGCGAATCGTTAGCATAGAATCTGGAATTTTTAGGCACGGTGGTGTGGTTCTTTCACAACAGCGTGGAATTGGCTGAGATGCTCTGCTACAACGGTTGGAGTCTAAACTGTGAGTCTACTCTGCACCGGGAGGGGCGAGGGAATTCAACCTCTGCTGGGATGCTGAAACTGGCGATAACCACCGTCTGTTAGAGATAATCGCGGCAGTGTCATACTCTTTCATTGTTATCAACCCTTCCTCAAGCAGCTCACTGAGTTTGCTAATGGTGCTCACGATGCTTCAGATGCGTGAATGATATTTGACTTACTACTTCTATAAGAATTGCACCTCGCCATGCATATATCTCAGGCATCCTAACAAGCTCTTATTTTACGTGCAGCTCTATAAGCACGAGACTGTAGTACGTCCTGGCATTCTTTCCTTGGATATTTTTATTGCTGCTTGCCCGACATATCCTCAAACTCTGGGAGCGCTCCCTTACCGCATAATCCTTACAGCGCCAGCAGTTTTTCCTTGCCTCATCTGATGCATCATATATATATATATATATATATATATATATATATATGTAGCATATATATATATATATATATATATATATACATATATATATATATATATATATAGTAGTGCAGCTACGTTCACCACAGTGAACTGGCCCGTCGCGAACACAGTCCGTATTCTGGTAATAGCAGCCTTCTACCAATCTTCATCTCAAGGAACTCTCCAGAGAGTACAAAGCCAATCACCACTCATCTATTTAAGGCCAACCTAGCCTAATACTCGTCCCTCATCACCCCTCCGACTAAATTTTCCAGTTAACATGTACTGAAATCAACAAACATTCTTGTAAAGGAAGTCGGTGAAACCTGCACGACACTATAAAACTATCTCACTTGATAAAGGTTATCAATACATCTCAACAACAAATTAAAGGTAACCTATCTTCTGGTGCCAGTGCCATAAACACCGTGTAAAACTTGGACTAATACAGTCATCTGACTCGTATTTTCAAACAGCTATCGTATTTCTTAAGAGGGAAAGAGTACAAAACAAAATGACAACCACTTTCCTGTGGGATGTCACTGACAATATAAAATAAATCAGCAATCATCATGCGGTCATCTAACTTTGAAAGATAGCTACTCTAAATAACTCGCTATACTGCCTGTCAACATTTTGTGATAATGATCATGGATTACTTTTGTCACACTCTGATCACAATTATGGATAACCTGCTATACTGCCCATCAACATTATGTGATAATGATCATGAATTACTATTGCCATATACTGTAAACATGGTCATGAAACACTCTCTGTATTGTGTCGCATTATATTGTGGTCACAAACATTGGATAGCTTGCTATAGTGTCCCTCGTTATACTGTGATTATGGTTATGGATCCCTATACTGCCACATACTGCAATAATGGTCATGGATAACTTAGTATATTGTTCCTATTTATACGGTGACCATGGTCTTGGATCAGTTACCATATTGCTCTTCTTTATATAATCCTTGTATCATGGATAACTGACCATACTGCCCATCGTTTTACTGTCAGGGATCGCCCACGGTATTGTCTCTCATTGTACTGTAATTATGGACATGGACCACTCACTACAAAAGTCCCTCATTATACTGTGATCATGGTCATGATTCACTGTTGTCTCTCATTTTACTGTGATTATGATCATGGATGACTATGTTACCCTTTATTATACTGAGAATGAAGTTACGGACCTCAGTGTTATCCCCCATTGCTGTGATTTAGGTCATGATTCACTATGTTGCCCCTCATTATGCTGTGATTTAGGTCATGATTCACTATGTTGCCCTTCACTGTAATCAGATTATGGATCTGTATATTATTTCTCATTATGCTGTGACCTTGACCATGAATCACTATGCTGCCCCTCATTATACTGAGAATATTGTCATGGATCCCTACGTGTATGTTGTCCCTCTTTATACTGTGATCATGGTCATGGATCACCATATTGCTCCTCATTATACTGTGATTGTGGTCATGGATCACTATTTTGCCCCTTATTATGCTGTGATTATGGTCATGGATAACCACATTGTCCCTCATTATGCCGTGGTCATGGTCGTGGATCACCATACCGCCACTCATTATACTGTGAGCATGGATCACCATATTGTCCCTCATTATTGACTGCTCCAGTAGCCTAGTGGTTAGAGTGTCCGCCTCGGATACGAGAGGTCACGGGTTTGAACCCCGGCCGAGTCATACCAAAGATTTATAAAAATGGTTCTAACGGCTGCCTCGCTAGTCGCTCAGCATTAAGAGATGACTGTTAGGACCGGTCAGCCTAGTGTCAGGATAGTGTGACTGGGTGGGGCATCATGCTACATGTCTGCGGCATGATGCCCCAGTGCTAGACATCACTATAAACTGCCACACTACAGACATCATAGCGATATGACTGAAAATTTTTTAAAGCTACATTAAAAATCCAAAACAGACATAAACACCCATCATTATACTATGATCCTGGTCATGAATCACCATACTGTCCCTCATTATACTGTGGTTATGGATCACCATGTTGCCCCTCATTATGCTGTGATTATGGTCATGCTATTACAGGGAAGAGCAAATCAAATTTCATTGTTTCATGTATGTTTGCATTTTGCTTAACTGAATTACAACCTCAATTACGAATCTGAGTGCAGATTTTAATTGACAGTAGATAATACTAGTAGATAAAAAGATTGTGTATTTTTGTGTTACATGCAAATTGTGTTTTCTAATATGCTTACATTCTATTGCTATAAACATATTTTACTATTGGAAAATGTTATCGAAACAAAAGCTCTCTGGCTTGCTTTTCAGCTTATAATATTTGACCGTCATGTCTGCAGATTTTGTACATACTGTATATATTTTTAATCAAACGTGTGATATTAAAAGGCACTTCCTGGCAAGAATCATGAGTAAACCATATCTAATAAACTTACAGTTTAACGGTTTTTCTCCAACAAGTATCATTTTGATGAAACTTCATTTGTGCACTATATTTAAGCAAATGATCACAACCTTTACATTTAAATTAGGGGCCCTGAGTGGCCGAGTAGTCTAAAGTGCTCACCATTATGGATTACTGCCATCACACCTCTGTCTGCATGGTTTCGAGTCTCGGGCTCCACCAATGTGGGTACATGAGAAGCTGGCCAGTAGCTTCTCGTGGGTAGGTGGTTATTTCCGGGGTTTTCCCGAGTTCTTCCTCCAACATTTATACTGGCCACCATGTATAGCCTATCTTGTGCTACAAAATGGCGTTAAACCTTCAACAACTACAACATTTAAATTATTTTTCTTCTCCACAATGTATTTATTTCTTACATACTGATAAATACAGGATATGATAACCTTTATTCAACACTGTTGGTCTGGGTAACACAAACAAAAAAATATTTCTAGATGAGCTATTTTCCAAACACAACATAAAAGAAATTGCACACACACACACACACACACACACACACACACACATATATATATATATATATATATATATATATATATATATATATATATATATATATATATATATATATATATATATATATATATATATATATATATATATCAAAACAGACATGAACAAGACAGTACATATCTATAATAAACTAAGACAGATCAGATATAAAATATGAACAGTAACACAACAAAAGATAAACTTCTGTAAAAAAAAATGAAGTAAAACATAAATAAATTATTAAAAAACCAGTAAAATCAAAAGGATAAGGAACAAGGTGTCAGGTTTCAAACCAAATGAAACTCAATGTAACTAGACAAAACACAAGACTGAGAGAAAAGCACATGTACACAAGACCTTGATCACGTCTGAATCAACCTGCTGCATTGATGGACATCAGAGTCTGAATCAACTTGCTGCTTTCATTCATATCAGAGTCCAAATCAACTTGCTATTTTATTGACATCAAAGTCTGAATCAACCAGCTGTATTCATTGACATCAGTTTCAATCAACCTGCTGCAACCACTGACATCAGTCTGAATCAAACTGCTGTATTCATTGCCATTAGTCTGAATCAACCTGCTGCACTCATTGACATCAGTCTGAATCAACCAGCTGTATTCACTGGCATCAGTCTGAATCAACCTGCTGTATTCATTGACATAAGTCTGAATCAACCAGCTGTATTCACTGGCATAAGTCTGAATCAACAAGCTGTATTCATTGCCATTAGTCTGAATCAACCTGCTGTATTCATTGACATCAGTCTGAATCAAACAGCTGTATTCATTGCCATTAGTCTGAATCAACCTGCTGCATTCATTGACATCAGTCTGAATCAAATAGCTGTATTCATTGACATCAGTCTGAATCAACCAGCTGTATTCACTGGCATCAGTCTGAATCAAACTGCTGCATTCATTGACATCAGTCTGAATCAAACTGCTGTATTCATTGACATCAGTCTGAATCAAACTGCTGTATTCATTGACATCAGTATGAATCAACCAGCTGTATTCACTGGCATCAGTCCGAATCAACCAGCTGTATTCACTGGCATCAGTCTGAATCAACCTGCTGCATTCATTGACATCAGTCTGAATCAACCTGCTGTATTCATTGACATCAGTCTGAATCAAACTGCTGCATTCATTGACATCAGTCTGAATCAAACTGCTGTATTCATTGACATCAGTCTGAATCAACCAGTTGTATTCATTGCCATCAGTCTGAATCAAACTGCTGCATTCATTGCCATCAGTCTGAATCAAACTGCTGTATTCATTGACATCAGTCTGAATCAACCAGCTGTATTCACTGGCATCAGTCTGAATCAAAAAGCTGTATTCATTGACATCAGTCTGAATCAAACTGCTGTATTCATTGACATCAGTCTGAATCAACCAGCTGTATTCACTGGCATCAGTCTGAATCAACCAGCTGTATTCACTGGCATCAGTCTGAATCAACCAGCTGTATTCACTGGCATCAGTCTGAATCAACCTGCTGCATTCATTGACATCAATCTGAATCAACCTGCTGTATTCATTGACATCAGTCTGAATCAAACTGCTGCATTCATTGACATCAGTCTGAATCAAACTGCTGTATTCCTTGACATCAGTCTGAATCAACCAGCTGTATTCATTGCCATCAGTCTGAATCAAACTGCTGCATTCATTGCCATCAGTCTGAATCAAACTGCTGTATTCATTGACATCAGTCTGAATCAACCAGCTGTATTCACTGGCATCAGTCTGAATCAAAAAGCTGTATTCATTGACATCAGTCTGAATCAAACTGCTGTATTCATTGACATCAGTATGAATCAACCTGCTGTATTCACTGGCATCAGTCTGAATCAACCTGCTGTATTCACTGGCATCAGTCTGAATCAACCAGCTGTATTCACTGGCATCAGTCTGAATCAACCTGCTGCATTCATTGACATCAGTCTGAATCAACCTGCTATATTCATTGACATCAGTCTGAATCAAACTGCTGCATTCATTGACATCAGTCTGAATCAAACTGCTGTATTCCTTGACATCAGTATGAATCAACCTGCTGTATTCACTGGCATCAGTCTGAATCAACCAGCTGTATTCACTGGCATCAGTCTGAATCAACCTGCTGCATTCATTGACATCAGTATGAATCAACCTGCTGTATTCATTGCCATCAGTCTGAATCAAATTGCTGCATTCATTGACATCAGTCTGAATCAACCAGCTGTATTAACTGGCATCAGTGTGAATAAAACTGCTTCATTCATTGACATCAGTCTGAATCAAACTGCTTCATTCACTGACATCAGTCTGAATCAAACTGCTGTATTCATTGCCATCAGTCTGAATCAACCAGCTGTATTCGTTGAAATCAGTCTGAATCAAACAGCTGTATTCATTGACATCAGTCATAAATCAAACTGCTACTTTCATGGACATCAGTATGAATCAAACTGCTGCTTTCATTGACACCAGTCTGAATCAACCTGGTGAATCACTGACATTAGTCTGAATCAAACTGCTGCTTTCATTGATATTAAAGTTCAAATCAACTTGCTATTTCATTGACATGAGTCTAAATCAACCTGCTGCATTCATTGATATCAGTCTGAATCAACCTGTTGTATTCATTGACATCAGTCTGAATCATCCTAGTGCAATCATTGACATCTGTCTGAATCAACCTGCTGGACTCATTGCCATCAGTCAAAATCAACCAGCTGTATTCATTGACATTAGTCTTAATCAACCTGCTGCATTCATTGACACCTGTTTGAATCAACCTGGTGAATTCATTGACATCTGTCTGAATCAACCAGCTGTATTCATTGACATCTGTCTGAATTAACCTACTGTATTCATTGACATCAGTCTGAATCCGCCTGGTGAATTCATTGACATTAGTCTGAAATGAACTGCTGCTTTCATTGATATCAGAGTCCAAATCAACTTGCTATTTCATTGATATCAGTCTGAATCAACCTGCTGTATTCATTGACATCAGACTGAATCAACCTGCTATATTCATTGACATCACACTGAATCAACCTGCTGTATTCATTGACATCAGACTGAATCAACCTGCTGCAACCACTGAAAATCAGTCTGAATCAATCCATTGCATTCACTGATATCAGTTTGAATCAACCTGTTGTATTCATTGACATCAGTCTGAATCAACAGCCAAATCCAGACAATTGCTGTGAAATTTGTATTTATGGTCAAAATGGGGTGAAAGTGTCCAACATGATGTATGTATGCATACAGTATGCAAACACAAAACAATCAGTGAAAATTATGTGTAGATGACTACCATAGTAACCAAATAAGAAAATATGAAAAATATTTCTTAAATACATCAGATAAAATTTATAGTTATCTATAAGGTACAAGGATTATATATGTATAAAAAAAATGGTCAAACATTTTTCTACGTTACATACTACACTGTTCCAGGCTATTGGTACATCAGCACATTCAAGATTGGAATTCACTTGAAACACCACTGGAATTCAATTAGATTCATACTCTAAACGTTTTGATTTGCAAAAGAACTTTTGGGACTGTGGGATTTAATGCACAATACTGTAAGCACTTTTTAAATTCTCACTTTGTATTCTAGGAAAATAAATTATTTATTGAATTTACTAAACTTGTTGGTTTTTGCTCTTAGTTAGTGTAAGACCAAAAAGATGTAGCATAACCTTGTCAAGAGCTGATTTTCAGCTGTGTCACTGACTCACATTTGTCATCGCTGGTCCAAGATAGCTGTGTCACTGACACGCATTTGTCATCGCTGGTCCAAGATAGCTGTGTCACGGACTCACATTTGTCATCGCTGGACCAAGATAGCTGTGTCACTGACTCACATTTGTCATCGCTGTTCCAAGATAGCTGTGTCACTGACTCACATTTGTCATCGCTGGTCCAAGATAGCTTTGTCATGGACTCACATTTGTC